>BOPM01000091.1:389112-390453 GCA_022179025.1 Porites australiensis | reverse complement strand
AGTATGAGTTTTTAGTTTCCATACTTACTAGTTTTTTGTGCTGACAGTTCTATGATCCTTCCCTTGTGTTATGCAGATTCTATGACACCGGTTTCCGCCGAAACGGTTCAACGGCTAGTCACCACTACAACATCACAAGTTCAGGTTCATTGGAATCCAGTCATACACAAGAAACCAGCAACTATGGAATCCAATCTCATACTAACTGAGCAAGTATGTTGGATATCCTGGATTTCCTGGAGTTGGATGGTGGATTCTCCAATTGCCAGGAGTAGCATGTAATGTTTTACAAGGTGGAGTTAATAGCCCTGCACTTAACCCTCACCCTGGAGGACCAGGGTGCTGTTTAGTCTGGCCTATTTCCCTTAGAGTAATCTGGCATAATTGAACCCTCATGGAGCATAAACTCCTGCCATCATAGGTCTAGTGGTCAAAATGACATGAAAGCCTCCCTGCCACGAGCGCAGCACCAGGGGAGGGAAGACCTGTTAGCCCTTCTTAAATGCTTTAAGGCCTTCCATTCTGCCTTTGGATTGAGTATTAGTGAATCCAAGACTATTCAAAGTTACATTACGTAACACTTAAATGATACCTATACCATAAAAGATTAGTTGATTGCAGTGCCATCATTGTATGTTGTCTGCAAAGCTAAGTTTGATGAGCATCAGGTTGTCATTGTGTGATAATCATTGGCATCAATTCTATTCAGTCCTTTTCCTCCTCTGGGTCACCCCCATCCACTGTTGAGACGGGCAGGCCAGCATCTTTATGGCTTCTTCTTCATCGCTCAAGGTGATTCTATCAAATAGATGATCACAAGACTTACTAATCTATAATTAAAAAGACTAGACGGGGATAGCTAGCTACTTGAACAAAATTGCTGTTTTTATTGTAGTTACTGTAGGCAATGTAGTTACTGTCAGTGGTCTTATATTACTGTGTAGTCTGTGTGATCAGCATAATAAAATAGTCAGTGTCTTTGCAGTGATTTAAGTGGCTGTCTCCCTAACTTTCCCTGGAAGTCTCAGTTTGTGAGCAAAACGTGTACAGTCTACAGTCTTAGCCTGGATAGCTTTAATTACAGTGAAACCTCTATTAAGCGGACACCTTCAGGACCTTCCCAAGTGTCTGCTAAATATAGGGTGTCCGCTCAATAAGGGTTGTAAAAATTGCACAATGTTTGTTAACGATCAACATTCAACGGTTACTCTGTACTGTGATAAAGTTGCATTTTGTTAAAAAAGCCATCCAGAGTTCAAGTTCATTACCTTTCATTACAAACTTTAATTTGTTTGTAAATGCAAAAACACTAACTGACTTCAGTACGTATTAATTTTTCAA
>BOPM01000091.1:371612-384112 GCA_022179025.1 Porites australiensis | reverse complement strand
AAACATCTTGCAGATTACTGAATCTGCATGTTTACCAACCTGGAGTAGGTAGGCGATTTTAGAACCATCTTCAAAGCTTTCTTCTGAACGCCTTAGCTCTTTCAACATTGCTCTGTACTGCGAGAAGTCATGCCGTAATCTGGCATCGTTGTCGAGTTTCATACACTTTCTACATCTTCCAACAACCCTGTGTAGCCAAAGAAGAAACAAAGGTCACGCTATGTAAATCCTCTTGAATTCATGAATCAACTCCAAAAAAAAGGAAAGAAACGTGTTTAACCAAGAAACAACTATAGGGATCACAACAAGATTGGGAACAAGTCTAACAATGGTGCTACGCCAGGTGTGCAAGCTAAGACTGGCGTCACAAGAGAGCTTAGAAATAGCTCGGCACTGACCTGAATGGGCCTCCCTGCGACCAGACGTTTCTCTCTTGCACGTCTTTTAACATATAATGTATACGAAGTCGTTCGCGCCGCTTGTCAGTCGCGACTAGGGACTTTAAGGTGATGTTACACGAGACGACTCGCAACGACGATTTTTAGCGCAACACAGCCTTGCAACATTGTTACGACATTGTTTCGAATAGTTACAACATTGTTCCAACATTGCAACCCTGTGTTGCGCTACAAATCGTCGTTGCAAATCGTCCCGTGTAACATCACCTTTAAGATCTAACGACGCGACAGCAACGGGAACGTCGCTTAACGTTCTTTCAGTCATTAGCGCGATTATTCCTACTTACTTACTTTGTACGATTTTTAGCGCAACACAGCGTTGCAACATTGTTGCGACATTGTTTCGGATAGTTACAACATTGTTCCAACATTGCAACGCTGTGTTGCGCTAAAAATCGTCGTTGCGAATCGTCTTGTGTAACATCACCTTTAAACCTATTGTTTTTTTAGACGTTCTCGTTGCCGTCAAAAGCGACGCGAACGACTTCCTACGCTAAAAGCCACGCAAGAGAGAAACCTCTGCTTGCAGGGTAGAATGGGCCGGTTTTCTGAATGGAGTTCAGTCAGTTTCAATGTGACCATCACTAATTTTTTTTGGTACAATAGAGAGATTTGGAATCACGTTAACATCACTACAGCAAACTTCACATGCAGATTGACAATTGCTCAAATTAGGACAAAAGGTAAAAAGCAATTCAACTGGTCGAGCCTTGAAAACCACTTTTTTGTAGACCGCGAGCGGTCGTCCTTCTTTCCTCAGAGCCACGCACGGCGAGCAAAAAAGTTAAATCACCCTCGTTCCTCGCGGCTTCGCCGCTCGCCCCTCACGTGTGCTCTGTGCTATCGGTCCACTGTGACTCAAAAGAAAAATAAGGGACTGCTCGCAGTCTAACTAAGCCGAGCTAAGCCAAGTGCTATTGCTGTTTGGCCTAAACGTGACTTTAAATCTTTGATGTCCAGAGTGAGGAATGTGAACAAAAAAAAAGTATATATTAATAAACCATTTTCAAAATCCAAAAAAAAAATAAGCAATAAACTCAGTAGATAAATAATCAGATTTGAAGACATTTAGTTCAAATTGTTAGCCTCGTCTCCAGTCGCTCAGGATCACCTTTTTGGGGGTTATTCGGGTTAATTCGTTCCCATCATACACCTCACGCGCTTTTTGCTTGTCCCCAGCTCTCGCCCTTCTCGCTTGAGATTGTTATTTCTAGCTAACGGTGTTTATCAACAGTGTCAATGGCATGTGAATTTGGAGTTTTGTTGAATTGTGTCTCCAGGGAAATTAATTTACTAGTACCTCTAAGAGGCCATTTTGAAAATGCAGCAAAGTACCCTATCTTCGCTGGCAATTATCAGTTCATATGTCCAGACCTGCCTGCTTTGATTTTCTATTTAAATCAACTAAGGAGATGCTATAAATTATAGAAATATAAAAATAGTTTGCGCTTTTGATCTTCCTTTAACGCAGACACTTTGAACTTTTGGTGTTTTTGAAGACACGACCGCCGTTAATTATGTAAATTAGCATGATCAATTGATTCCACGAAAAAAAAAATTGTCGCCTTGTTTTTTCCTTATTTGTTGGAAATATTGCCAGGAAAAACAGAAATTTAGTTGTTGCATAAAGGAACAGTGTTTACTAGAAGCTTTGGCTGGCAAGTACCTTGTTCTTACTTTGCCCTAGACAGCTGAATCAGGCCTCTGCTGACGACAGTTGCACAGCTTAGGGGGAGGCGCAGACAGTTACTCGGTATCCTGGGTGGGGAAGGTGAAATTCTTACCAAGGACATATATAGGCACTCACTAAAACAATGTTTACATAAATTCAGTCCGATATATACCTAGCCGAGTTTTTTGAAAACCAACCTAACGAAATCTGCAGTCATTTGAGTGAAAATAAGACAGGTTTTTTTAGCCCCGATAAGCTCCAAAATCACAAAAACGAAGGGAATTTAGGAAAGGAGAAAAAGAAAGAGCGAGGAGGAAGAAAGGAGAGGAAGAGAAAAAAGCAATGGCTGCACTCTTGGTTTTAATAATGGCTACTATGGAGATAGTTTTTGGACAAAAAAATTAAACTGTCGGACGCAAAAAGGTCTATTTGGCGGTAAAGCTTTGAAAAATACAGTTCAAATTGATCCAAGATTGATGCCATTAAAGAATTCGAGCGAGTGGCATAGCGAAACCGTTTTGCTTAATTGATCCATAGTTCTAGGATGCCATTCTATTCCTGAAATTAGTTGGGAATGATTTTGGGGTTTGCAAGAAGAGAAATGGGGATCATTTCGGGGTCGGGAGCTGTACATGTCATTTTTGAATCATAAACGGCTATTACCGAAACTTCGACCTCGCGTTACACGAAAAGGTCAACAGCTTTACATCCACCACAATGCAAAAGAACAATAGTCCTGTTTTTCATGGACAAATTTTAAAGGATCAAGTATTAGTGAACTTTCTCGCTTTCAATGTTTCAATTGCCCTGCCGTAAGAGTGACAGCTTAAATTTCTCGCGGGCAAAAGCTACCGCAAAAAAGTCTTAACAAGAAGATGCAGATATATTTCAGAAGGGATCACTATACCTCTGATAAGATCATTGCTATTGTATTAAGTCATTCGGTTAATGTTATGGATGTCGTTTAGACGAAGAGGTTGTTCTCTCTTGGTTTAGACAATTCTTTACGGCGGAGTTTTACGCCTTGAACGCTAACATGCATGTATACGGGACCTTTAATAAATGCTACACATAAATGGGGCCACTGTCTTGTGTCGAGAGTGAAGTGAGCTAAATTTTACTGGTTGTTTGTTACACTATATTGTGATTTATCACTTTGAATTCCTGTTTCGGTCTCCATACAATAAGGCTGTTAAATGATATACTAGGCGAAAAGCAAAGGAAACGATATCTGGTATATTAAAACTTTGAAATTCAAACTTTTGGTCAGGCGTAAAACATGATTTCCTCGTGCATTCTTGCGCGCCTTAATTATTACCCCTTCTCTTTCCTTTTGAAAGGCCTGAAACGCGTTCGCAGGTTTAATAGGCATGCAGGAAAAGACGCTTACTTTGAAGTTCTTTGGGTCCTTATTATAATATAGCGGCACAGGAACATTGAACAATGTAAACATAAGGTCATGCCGTGCGTGCTGCATAAAACAACAAAAGCAACAATCTTATATCCAACTATCTCTTATGCAGATGCACAAGAGAGCTGCACGCACGTTGACTTTGTTTAAAAGCTGTTTAATGAGGTTAACGGATCGATTCCCCTCTTTATTGATCATGAGGCGTATATAAATAAGTGTTCCATAACCTCAGACTGCCATAGCCTAAAAGAGACAGAAGTAAACAACCCCATCCATCCATCCATCCATCCATTGGTTCGTTCGTTCGTTCGTTCGTTCACTCATTCGTTTATTTACTCACCTCTTGATCAGTCCAGAATCTTAAATTAACCGCTTTTATCTGGTTAACCCGACACTGAGCATTCCACGCTAATGTCTGAAATGTCACACACAATCATATCAGAGCATAGGATGTCCACTCTTATTAGAAAGATATGGATAACAAAATTAAACATTCTTGAACAAACTCAAAAACCATGTCCTGTGCAAAGCAAGTCTCCTGCTCTGTTATAATTGCTTATTGTCCGAAAGCAACTAAGAAAAGAAATACACATTTTTTTTCATAAAAAAAAATAGTAGTTGAATACATAAACTTCCGTTAACGCTGACGAGTAAAGAGCAAACAGAAATTTCCGGGAAAAATGATCACGTGCACATCTATTTCAAATGCATACCTGCCTAAAATATCGACTTCACTGCTGAAGCCTTGAGCACGTTTTGATGCAACGCGAGAAGGTAAGAATGAGGAAGGTCAACAGCAATGGCAGCTACACGTCAGCTGTAACAGTACAAAATAAAACATTCATGTCTTTTTGGGCCAATTTCAAAGGATCACTTTATTCTGGCAACCTCCCCTCAAAAGTCCGTCTTCGGGTGGCTGTAGAGTTGAAGAAAATGAAACCTTTGAACTCCTCAAAATCTCATCAACTCTTTGATTTCGTTCCATCGGTGAAGCCATCGGTTGTTTCCGTTATATTAGTTTTTGTCTGCGGGGTTCTCTGGGTGAAGA
Source organism: Porites australiensis (assembly GCA_022179025.1). Lineage (NCBI taxonomy): Eukaryota > Metazoa > Cnidaria > Anthozoa > Scleractinia > Poritidae > Porites > Porites australiensis. The sequence goes on along the minus strand of BOPM01000091.1, from coordinate 379,523 downwards.
ATGAAACAATAAACGAAAGACTCATCGCATTAGAATCTCGCCTTCACTGTTTTTCCTGCGTTAAGAGCCTCTCGACTGAAAATATTGACAAGATGACTCCTTCGCCAACAAAAGAGAGCGCAAAATATTATCACAAGAATACGCGGACAGCTATTCCAGAAGGGAGCGGCCATACGTATTCAGGTGAGGTACTGAGTTTATCTTGTCCTACGGGTAACGTTCAGACATGAATTTTAAATTTTGTCTTTTCTTCCTTCCGGACAAACCTTTCGGAGAGGTTTCTTCAGGTTCATTATTAATTTTTTTTTTTCTTTTGGTAATGCACGTTATGACCCGTTATATAACAACGCCTAGTATATAAAATACTTTGTATAAATTACTCTCGATCGCTTTTTGACCAGTTTGTTATTACAGTCAACTCTCTGGCTGAGATGGACACCTTTGGGACCATGCAGTGGGACCGACCACTAAGTGTCCGGCTTAGAGAGATGTCAGCCTCATATAAAGTCAAATAAAGGGAATAAAAAAAAGGCAGGGACCAACTCGTGGTGGCCGCTATACAGAGGTGCCCGTCAAGAGAGAGTCCACTGTATGATCAGAAGACCTCTTATGCAAGTAAAAAGCAATAAAGAGAGTCACGCTGTAAACGATGATTATAGAACTTTCTAGTAGTAAGAAAATTCCTTTTCATCCCCCTTTCAAACGCTTGGCATGCATTGCATAGTTTACCTTGATAAATAAGTGGTGCTCACCATTTATACAGATTAAACAAGTGAAAATATTGTGCATATTCATAATTGAGGAACGGGCCATTAGAAAACTTATGGGGGGTAGGGGGCGAAATAAAAAAATATATATATTCGCGAATGGGAAAATTCAATGAAAAATATTCATGCTCGCCACGCAACGCTAAAAAATATTCGCACAAAGGCCTAAAAAATTCATACAAGGGAAATTTCATGCGGCTTGAAAATTCCCCGCCCCCACCCCCAAAACTTTTCTAATGGTCCGTCCCTAAAACTATAGTTTTTGACGAGGTGGGAGATTCAATGACCCGCTGCAATGCACATCCAAATCACCCGAACAGACCAAAACGAGTAGAAATATTGCATCACCTTAAATCACAGCCCATATTTTCTGAAGCTTCCCAAACTGAATGACGCGAACCATTTGATTGTCCAAGCAGAATTTCCTCTTTTTCCATGTAAATGTAAAGGAGTCAAGGTTTACTTTGGGGCTTTTTCGTTTGTTAGGAATAGTGTTTGTGGATGATTGGGATGCGCTCTGTATCTATAACTGAATTAACTAAAGATTTTGGCTGCAAGGGATAAAGTTTCGAAACTTTGTCTGCACATGAGGAGGACACAACTTGAATGATCTGAGGTCTAAGACAGATAAAAATCAAGAGGAGAGGCAGTGATAACGTGATCAACAAGGACATTTCAAGTGAATAATATTAACAATAAAGGACGAGAATCGATAGCCTCGTTTAGACTTTCCTTGTTTCTTGAGCTTTGACGCAGACCGACGCCTATTCCCTGCCCAATCAGAAAAGCGTCATGTCGTCATTAGAGTCCACTCTGTGATGCTGTGTGCGTTTAGTAACCCCCGGTAAACCAAGTGAGCCGAATGACTTCAAATGTTCCACTAATTAATCCAACCAGTTAGTTATTATAATTTCTAAATGTTATTTTTTACTACAGTTGTACCGTTGTCAAGGATGCAATTCACAATCATCAATCCAAGAAAACGAAGACGCGTTTTAAACGACACTTCAGTTAGCATCACAATACATGACGTGAGAAGAGAAATCATGAGACAGTTTGAACAACTTATGCCACTCAAGTACTGTAAGTCAAGTGAAAAGGTCTGTCCTGCAGGACCCCCCGGACTCCCTGGTTCCACTGGATCGAAGGGACCACGTGGCAGGAGGGGACAAAAGGGAAAGAAGGGCTCTCAAGGTCCCATGGGACCACCTGGAAAATCCGGAAAAACAGGAATGACGGGTCCTGCAGGACCGAAAGGGGAAAAAGGAGACAAGGGAGAACCTGGGTCAAAAGGCATGCCGGGACCACCTGGAAGGCCTGGAAAATCAATATCTGCACCACAAGTAATGTTGTCACCGGTAGAACAGACAAGGGATGAAGGAGGGAAAACGACTTTTTATTGCACAGTTGGAGGAAATCCTCGTCCTGCCGTCGAATGGCATTTCAAAAGCAGAAAGCTTGTGTCAGGTGCAAAGTATTTAATTAAAGAGGGAGAGTTGATCGTTAACAATTTGAACTACAGCGATGCTGGGCAATACACATGTCATGCCAAAAACATTCTTGGATCATCTGAGGCCACTGGTAACTTGTCTGTTAGAGGTAAGAGGAAAACTGAAACTATAATCCGAAGGTTTAACACCCAGCTGCTTAATAGTAATGATCTTTGAAGACTGTAAATTAAAGGGCGCGGATTGAATCACACTCATGATAGAGATTTTACTGGTCACCTTACTTCTTGTTACTTTCATTATTTTGTTTTTTTTCTTTTTGCTTATGTTTGTTTGAAGGCTCTTTTTACCTTTTTTGTCGCGCTGTCAACTTGTATAAACAATATGCGGCTGAAATTAATACTTATAAATATTTACAAATATGACGACTTAAAATTAGCATCATCTTGTAGAATTGTTGCTCCGTCGTCCAAAGGCTCACAACGATTGTTCCCTATTCGTTGTTATACGTAGTTACCTTGTTTATCTTCTGTCAGGTCTTCCAATCTTCACAAAAGGTTTTCCTCGTCCAGTTATCAACTGGAATAGACTGGGGATACCTTTGCCAGCTGGAAGGACTGAAGTAACTCAAGGTACCGGGAAACTAGTCATTAAGAAATTGATTCCTGCTGACAGCGGTTTGTACGAGTGCACTGCAACGAACACAATGGGGACAAAGAGGGCTAGAATCAACGTGGCAGTTCAACAACAAAAGCTAGGTATGCTCTTTTGTTTAAGCAAAGAGTCGTTCTGGTAAACACAGTACCTCGGGAGTACCCTTAGATGTTCGTTTTTATGTATGAGCTTATAAGCCAGACTTTCTCACTTTGAGCTAATTATTACAGATAACCCTGAAGTAACATATTTTTCTCCCTCATCTTATTTCTGAACTCAACAAACAAATGAAATCATTTCCAGCCAAGTTTTGAAAAGGAAATCATCCCTTTGGTTAGGGCAGTCACCTCCTGGACGCGTCTCTAGAACGGACAGTTAATTAGGGACGGTGCCTAAAACGATTGAAAGAGAGAGAGTTGACTGAATGTATATTTAGTACAGTATTTTCTCGTCAAACTTAAATTTACAATCTCAAAGTTATACAATCTTTGATTAAATTGTTTATTTTAATAACCCACATATAATCACTAATCTATTAAGAATGGTAGAATGAATCAATGAACTAAAGAACGAACGAAAGATTGAATCCATCAATCACCGAACGAAATGGACGAAAAACTTTATTCATGTGTCAAATGATCTAGCGTAAGGAAATCCATGCGATAATTGGGCACACCTACTAGTTATCCTTACCACATAAACTTGTCTATAGCTGTTAGTATAACCTGCTTGATCTTGGTTGGCTTAACTGGTTCTTGTATTTTTGGCTACTAAAGTGGCAAATGTTTACCAGGGGCTTCTTGATTAACACGTTCTTATTCGCAGGTGTTTACTGTATTAGAAATGTATGGAATGTGGGCCTGTCTGTCATATCTCTTGGTGTAATAAGGTCAAAATTTTACTACCTCAGTCTTTTTTTTTTTATACCGTTGAAAAGTCAACATAATTGATATTGACGTCTGAGCCATCAGTTGTCATCACGCCATTTTTAATGCTTGTTGATATTTGTTCAGATTTAGAAGACTCCGTTATTGTGGGAAACAGCATAAATTACTTGAGGACTTTAAGAAGCTGGCTGTCTCCAGTGGCACGAAGCGTGAATTCTGCCTGGAGGCGCTGTTGGCATGCATCTGTGGACGGCTGGGCTGCAAGTACATTTCACTCACGATGTGATGGCAAGGGACCGACTGTAACAATAATAAGAGTTGGAAAATATATTTTCGGAGGATACACCAGTGTTTCATGGGGTAAGTTATTGTTGTTGAGATAGGCTGATCCAGGCGTTCAGATAGTAGAGCGCGGTCTTCGGATAGTGGGAGGCGAGTTACGCAAAGGAAACGAGGACAAGCATCATCAAAACTATCCAGCCTTTGGATGCACAGATTGAATGGATGTTTTTTCACTTTTCTTAGATCTTGTTCTAGCCTCACTCCGCCCCTTATCCTCTCGTATCATCACTACTTCCTGAATTTAAAGACGATTCTCATCATTAGTAAGCTTCATTTGAAACTAAAAAGTACTTATACGGCCATAAATATTATGATCATTTAGCTGGGGATTCCAGGCTGCAAATACAGCATGCTAAATCATAGTCCAGTCAAATTGTGGTTTAGCATTAAAGTAATTGCAACAGATTTTTTTCAACGCCATTAAATTGTTGGATGGCTATTTAACAACATACTAAAAATCCGCCAAAATCAGTTCGGTGAAAGACGTGAAAAATTGGCAATAAAGATTTTCAACTTTCACCACAGGACACCCAATTTCAGGAAGATCACAAATTCAAATCTGATAACAACCTCGTTCCCAGGGTTCTCTCCTACCCTGGGAACGAGGTTGGTCTGATAATTGTGTTCTTTTTTCTCAAGAATTTTCGATGGAACATCGCTAATGTGTTTTGGGTAGTTTTGTTTTAAAAACCGCCGACAAAATGTGTGAGAAACACATGGGTCAGTGTTTCGTCTTGAGGGCTTTGCACAGGTTACCCAGCCACTCGTCTGTCTCACATTCTGTTTTCCAAGCTTTAATTGTTTTTTCTATGACGGTATTTAAAATGGAAATTATTAGTCAGTCTTTGTTAACATGGTTTTTGCGCAATATCACTGAAATGCAGTAAGTATGAGCAGTTTTACATCAGGTTTGTAATTTTTTTTATATCCTGCAACATGGATGCAAATTCAGCGTAGCTGACTGATGGTGAACAATTTGATTTGATATTTTGTTCACCTTTAGTCAGCTACTTAATTTGAATCCATGCTGCACGATACGTGCGACTAAATGTTTGCAACGGACGATAGCTTTGTATCAGTACAAACTGTTTATCCTATTCCCATTTTGCTCAAAAATCTTGGACAATATGTGTGATCGAAATCAGGGATTCTTTTTATTTCTCGCGACATGGGCAACCTCCTTTATGATTACGACTCTGTACTTTACAATGTGAGTGAATAAATATTCTGCTAAGGACTCCGTCTATTTGGTTTTTCCTTGATCGTAACGATCTGCGCTTTTCATTACACATGGCCGAATCTGTAGTAAGGGAAATCCAGAAAACCAAGCGCAGTATGATTGTTCTTTTTTAAAATCTTCTTCTTGTAGCGAGTCTCAGATCTCAGTTTAGTTTAGTGTATCTCCGTCAGTTTGTATTTTCTGCGTCAGCCCTTCATTTCTTGGTAAGATGAATAAGAAGATTAATCGCTCTGTGGTCTAAAGGCGTTAATTGTTCCCTCCTTGCATTTCTTTTCTGAGAACAACCATGAACCTTGACCAGTTTTTTCTCGTCCACTGGCAAATGAAGACCTCTTTTTCTTAACGATCATGGGATCCTATGCGTCTGAAAATAATTGCAGTGGTCAATGAAGGCGCAAAAGTACTGGACACATGTACAGCATTAATGGGCTTGCCTGACTTAGCTTCTTATGGCTCACCTCTTTTTGCGGAACCTTTGTCTGTCTTCGGATGTGCGTTGTGTCACACTTCAACTTACTGCATGTTTACCTTATGACTGAGTTGCGTAAATTATGCTCTGCGCGGGGAATTTCCATTACTCCATAGACTCTTACAATATATTTTTACATACGCATTGTTTTGGCTACCTAGATGTTTGTCTTTCCCTCAAAAAGCAGCTTCCCTATTATACTAGTTCGTTCTCTTGGAACAAACGTTTGCTGGAACCAAAGTTCTTATGCGATGAATGTTCCGTTAACCCTTATAATTTTTTTGCGAAGGTAACAACACTTTTCCTTAAATGAAAACGCACTTCCCTTTTATCAAATTCATAGGCATTGGAGCTTAACCTGCTCAAAAACTCTGCATTGTTGTGCATCGTAAAGGATTAGTTAAACTATTCTCCCCTCCTCTCCATTCACTTTTAACAAGAAGAAAACGAAAAGCTTCAAAAAAGTGAAACTGGTATATCGTAAAAGTCTGCAAAGCATTATCTTGCTAGATTTTTGAGAACGTACCGAACAAACTAAAATCGTCGTTTTTATCCCCAAAAGCTAGGTAGCAGTTATTTTTTCTTCTTCCACTTTCCGTAAAAGTAACAAACACATTTTGCGCATTTTTTGTTTGAACGTTTAATTTCAACTAACGTGGGTTCCATGAGCTAAAAGCTCAAAATGTTTAACGCTTAATTTTGACATGTTTCGCCGAACGGATTTTGGCGGATTTTTAGTATGTAGCTAGATAGGCCACCCTTACTTTAAAAGGCGTTGAAAACAATTCTGTTGCAATTAGTTTGATGTTGAGCCTCAAAAATGCCTAGACTGATTGGACTATCAGGCCAATTGTGATTAACAGATTATTTTAAAAAAGTTTTGGGAAGCCTTTAGATACAATTTCTGTACCAAAAGTTTGTACTTTTAGGGCCTGCTTTTTGTTTGTTTGTTTGTTTGTTTGTTTTTTGTTAATTTGGTTTTAAAATGTTTGTACTTGTCCTACAAATACAAATGGAACATGTCAGACTCAAACTCGTTTCAAATTAGAAAGCTTGTTTCCAGGTTTGTCTTCAGAGTCAATGTACTTGACGGGTGATTTAATTTCTAAAGTGAGTATCAGAACAAACGGCGCTAATTACATTTGGTTCCGTCTTTAATTTCTCTCTGATAGATTCCAGCAGTGGGTTCCAGTACGACTCCAAAGCATTTTTGTTTTCACTGGTGAACAAACCAGGATGGGCACCTGTTAAACTGCCTCAGACAGGGAAATATAGTTCAAACAGATATTCAATAAACTGTATCTCAAGGTATGGACCTATGTTTGGAGGAGGAAATGACATTCACATTTCCAACTACGCGTCATCCAATAGCGCTTCTTACAGCGACCTTGGCTATACTTACAGCCCACCGAGCGGGTACAGCTACGACAGCACCTTCGCCCACACATTCCTGGCAGGAACTTACAACTTCACACCAGACGAAGTAGAAACTTTCTACGAAACAAACTAGGAATAATTATTAATAATGGGTCACATGCACTTTGATATTAGTATTCCATTAGTCTTAAACATTAAGTTAACAGTCGCTAAAACGCATTCATGACATACGTACTGTCCTGTATGTACTAAACGAGGAAAAAAGATGAAACACCCCATAAGGCACGTGTAGAAACACATTTTTCGAACATTTTATTTTCTATTTGAATCTTTATTTATTTTGTGTTCACTATTTTACCATGTGCTTAGGACAAAGGTCTCTTGAGCAAACAAACATGACGTCGGGTTGTTGGGTAGAGCTATAGTCGCATTGAGGACCACTTCAAACGAAGGATGACAAAAATGTCAGAGCGAGATGCGGCAGAAGTGCCGATTCAACCTCAAGTCATAGAATTAAAGGAGTTGAAGTTTAAGTGTCTACACATATTGTCCCTTCCTTTTAACCTGTTTATACTACTGCATGAGAAATTTCTGCAATTTGATTGGCTTAGAGCAGTGGTATTACAGCTTAATTTGAAATAACTACATGTGAAAATTACAAACCTTTTGAGGGCAGTAGTATAAACAAATAATAGCATGATTTGTACGTGATATTTGGCATAAATAC
>BOPM01000091.1:353819-371462 GCA_022179025.1 Porites australiensis | reverse complement strand
TCAAAGGATTAGTCAACAGAGCATGCGCATTAAGACTGGTTCTGATACTGTGACGTCGGCGTATACAAAAATATACGGATACGAGCGTCCACACGTATCCGGATACACAGCGTATACAGAAATTTTCACTCTGGAGAGCGTATACAGAAATCTCCGGATACACCGAGCGTATACGGCGGACACGTGTGGACGCTAGGTGTATCCGCATAAAAAAATTTGCGGATACAAAAATCTCCGGATACGTACGTGTGGACGGGGCCTAAAGCATGCAATGTGGCTAAAAATAATTTAAGTGAGGTTAAACACAAGACAATGCTGGCCAGCGGTCTCCGTTGTAATCGTATGTGGGGCGGCCTTAAGGCTTTTTCAGGGTCCCAGCATTTTTACAGCGCTCCTTTGGTGGTCAAGTCATTTTGTATGCGTTGTCTTTGATTGTGCTTGTGTCAAAGACTTTTTTCTCCCAGCCCTCCCCTCCCTCTGGATGGGTGTTGGTAAGTATCTAAAAAATTTCCACTGAGATTTTCAGTGTTTCGGTGCCTGGTGGGTGCCGCTCACAGGGTTGTCTTGGTTACCTTCACGCTCGCTTGCGGCTTCCTCAGTTAACTCAAGCATCTTCCCCACACCCATCTATTGACGATTGCTTTAAAACAACAAAGACAAACAAAGAAAAGGAGCCGAACCTCAGTAACGTTTTCCAGTTTGGCGTGAGCAGATGCCTCCTCCTTTGTGAGTAAAATACAATTCCACGGAGACCACTCTTCGTACTTATTCCACCGTACAAGAATCAGGTCAAACAGGTCTTCGTGAGCGCTGAGCACGCTCTGGCTATTCCAAATGTTTTCCACAAGATAGCGTAAGTCAGGTTCCTGAAAAAAGGAACAGATTTAGTCAAAGATACTTCAGTTTGCACATGACAATTGATGCCTATTTCGTCATTGGTAAAAATTCTCTGGATTAAGTTAAGAGGCAAATGTCTACGAAAAAAGAAATCTTAAAGCTGGGTTACGTAAAATGTTAGAGAAAAAGCTAGGGCCAACAGGATGTGGAGAGAAGTGTTCTTCCGAGCAGCTGCTACATGACCCGATGTGTAAGTTAGAAAGACAGTTATGAAAAACAGGACAAAAATTTTCTTAGAGCCTGAGTACATGATCCGGAATGCCCCCATCTGCAAGGCTGGGTTGTTTTGTAAAGTGGCCACGTCGGCATTGTTCTCTTGTAATCTTATAAATTTTGATGATTTTTGCTACGTTTAACAGAGTTGTCGTTCTCAAAGCGGCAAACCGCCCCAGTCTGTGTAAAATTCAGGCCTTGAGTGTCTTAAAAATGGCAAAGACCGTTCACGAAGGTAAAATTCGCTTCATTGATCGTTATTGGTAACTGGCCGCCTTTTTACCCAACACGTTCTTACTGGAGTGAAATTATGATCCAAACCGACTACATAAGCTTCCAATTCAACATTTACTAGCCAGGCTAAAAGGTGAGGCTTACAGTTGTATTAAAAAAAACAAAAACGCCCGAGAGGAAGGAGGCGATTTGTTTTCACCGCGAAGGACTTGAAAATGCAGATAAGTTTAGTTGTCTCGGTCTCTCTTATACCGAAACATCTTGCAGATTACTGAATCTGCATGTTTACCAACCTGGAGTAGGTAGGCGATTTTAGAACCATCTTCAAAGCTTTCTTCTGAACGCCTCAGCTCTTTCAACATTGCTCTGTACTGCGAGAAGTCATGCCGTAATCTGGCATCGTTGTCGAGTTTCATACACTTTCTACATCTTCCAACAACCCTGTGAGGCCAAAGAAGAAACAAAGGTCACGCTATGTAAATCCTCTTGAATTCATGAATCAACCCCCCCAAAAAGGAAAAGAAACGTGTTTAACCAAGAAACAACTGTAGAAGTCACAACAAGATTGGGAACAAGTCTAACAATGGTGCTCCGCAAGGTGCACAGGCTAAGACTGGCGTCACAAGAGAACTTAGAAATAGCTCGGCACTGACCTGAATGGGCCTCCGTGTGGCCAGAAGTTTCTCTCTTGAATGTCTTTTAACATTTACGAAGTCGTTCGCGCCGCTTGTCAGTCGCGACTAGGGACTTTTAGATCTAACGACGCGACAGCAACGGGAACGTCGCTCCACGTTCTTTCAGTCTTAAACGCGATTATTCCTACTTACTTGGTCAAATGTACGCGAAACCCTCCTGAATTTGAATTCCAAGTGACCATATTCGAGTTCAGAAAGCGAAATATAATTTCGTCATTGCCTGTTTACATTCTCCATAAAACACGAAATTAGGTATTTTCACGTCGTAGTCGCGCAAAAACGGCAAAGAAATGAACAAAAAATCGTGATGCACGTACAAAGTTGTTGTTTTGCTTATTAAGGTGATGTTACACGAGACGATTCGCAACGACAATTTTTAGCGCAACACAGCGTTGCAACATTGTTGCGACATTGTTTCGAATATTTACAACATTGTTCCAGCATTGCAACGCTGTGTTGCGCTAAAAATCGTCGTTGCGAATCGTCTCGTGTAACATCACCTTTAAACTTATTGTTTTTTAGACGTTCTCGTTGCCGTCAAAAGCGACGCGAACGACTTCCTACGCTAAAAGACATACAAGAGAGAAACCTCTGCTGGCAGGGTAGAATGGGCCGGTTTTCTGAATGGAGTCAAGTCAGTTTCAATGTGACCATCACTAATTTTTTTGGTACAATAGAGAGATTTGGAATCACGTTAACATCACTACAGCAAACTTCACATGCAGATTGACAATTGCTTAAATTAGGACAAAAGGTAAAAAGCAATTCAACTGGTCGAGCCTTGAAAAACACTTTTTTGTAGACCGCGAGCGGTCGTCCTTCTTTCATCAGAGGCACGCACGGCGAGCAAAAAAGTTAAATAACCCTCGTTCCTCGCGGCTTCGCCCCTCGCCCCTCGCCCCTCACGTGTGCTCTGTGCTATCGGTCCACTGTGACTCAAAAGAAGAATAAGAGACTGCTAGCAGTCTAACTTTTGTGTGGATATAATGAAAAGCATTAAAGGGGGAAACTAAGCCGAGTGCTATTGCCTTTTGGTCAAAACGTGACTTTAAATCTCTGGGTCGAGTTGTTCAAAGGTTAGTGCGAGATTTGAATTCAGATTTGAAAGGTTAAAAAGCAGTTCAGCCTTAATTCTTTTGGTCTACAAGTTGATTATTGGAAGCTCCAAAAATAACAGAGAAAATTATCCGAGAAAATTCTTTTGAACACAATTTAACCCCGGGTTAAGCGATAATCGGCCTTCGAACAACCGGGCCCTGATGTCAAGAGTGAGGAATGTGAAGAAAAACGGTTAAGCCAGACTCACCGAGAATTTGATGAAAGTTGGAATTCTGTTGACGGCAAGTATGAGTTGCAACTTGGACAGAAGTAGATATTTTTTCGTAAAATTCACTTTTATAAAGGCTGTTTCGTCGCTAAAGAACGTTTTCTTGAAATGTGAACATGGAGCTGAATTTTAGCCATTATCTAATATTCTCCACCAAACGTTTTTGACATCAAATCCAGGCCCTACTTTGTACCGTAATGCAACCGTAAAAAAATTGAATTGTGTCGTGAAATGTTTAAGAAGAAAAATATTTCAGGTATAGAAGGATCGAGTAGCATTCTGTTATTTAACGCTTGGAAAGATAGTAGATTAAACTGAATTTTTAAACTGATCAACTCCAAGAAGGTCAGACAATAGAAGGTAGTGTGACGTCAGGTTACCATGGTTGCAAAATTTCTGGATCTCAACAATCTTTCTTGACAGAGGAGCTACCGTTTTATTCTTGAGAGCAATTATGCACTGTCATTTTTTTCATTTGTTTTCTGCCATATTTTCAGGTCCACGGTTTGTTAAGTACTAGAAATATTGTTACCATGCCAACGTGGCGTAAGGACTTCCTTCTGTTAACAGTCTACAAAGCGCATAGCCGTTGTTGTTTTTATTTTACATGTCTTTCGTTTGACGGCGGTCAAGACCTGGATACGTTAACTACGCAGATGGAAGAATGGGCTACTGTTTCAGTTTTATTCATTTATTTACAATAACGAACAAGAAAAAAAAAGTTGTTCTAATACCGTTAAAGAATACCTATATATGTACATCTTTAAAGAAAGAAAAATCAAAATACGCATCAGAATGATTTGTTACTTGGTCACGAAGATTTTCCTTTTAATACACCATGTTTAGAACCTACAGTTACGAAGGGCTAAACAATGACGAATTTATGATCTGTAGTTCAACAGCGAAGATTACGCCTTAAGTGCTGCTGTTCTCGCCCCGTTATTAGCAGCTAATCCTCGAGTTTGTCCAGAAATTTTCTTCTTCATGTGTTCCGCCATGCCGGGTAGGCGTGAAAAGTAGTTACGAGCCAGTACGTGCTTGTGTAGAATCTTCCCGATAAACATCCGCCCGTATGCCTGATGGAAAGAAATACAAAGTTAGAGTGAGGATAATCGAAGGAAGTGAAGGGAATCACCTCCATTTTGGAGGGTGGGGGTGGAGTTGGAAATGGAGGGCGTTTCCTTTACTCCCACCCCAAAAGAGCTTGCTCGTATGGGTAAAACCATTGCTTGCAATATTTGTTCTGTATTCCACGACTTTGTGAAGTAGCGGGGTAGTTATCTCAACATGCAGGGACTAAATATTAATTGTGGCATCAATATCGTACCGGAAGAAGTACCAAACGAGAAAGCAAACATTGGTGAATAATCGTCATTTGCAAGGATCTTAATAGATTTTTATTTTCTGAAGAAAAAAAAATACATTATAGCTAAGATTATAATTAGTGGTACTCAGCTTATTCCTTTGGTAAAACTTGGATACCGTGACAATTATAGTTGGAGTAGTTAAAAAAACACCTTTGTCTCCAAAGAGGATCCTAAATGTTAACTTATCTTATTTGCCCAAGTATACTGATTTATTTATTATTATTATTAAAGATTTTTAATAGAACCTAAGAACTTGTTTCAAATTTTGGGCTTCACAGGTTCTGTATAGAGGGGGCCTAACTGGCAAATTTTAGCCTAACGGTTTTTAAAAAACAGGTTCTTTAAGTCGCGGGCTTTTATTGTACTTCAAAAGAAGGTGCAAGATCGTTCGTGGATGATCGACCCTTAACAGCCTAAATTTATGCTAATTAACATTTATGTAAGAACCTGTTTAGACTAACGCGGGAAAATGCAAGTTCTTAGTCGCGGGTTTTTACAGTATTTGCTGCATCCGATTTGGCCCGATCTCCCCTTCCACATCCGACTAAAGGACGCTCTAAGGCCCCGTCCACACGTATCCGGAGATTTTTGTATCCGCAAATTTTTTTTATGCGGATACAAAAATATCTGCGTCCACACGTAGCGTATACGAATCGTATACGACCGTCCACACGTATCCAATTCGTATCCGGACATCTCAAAGGATTAGTCAACAGAGCATGCGCATTAAGACTGGTTCTGATACTGTGACGTCAGCGTATACAAAAATATACGGATACGAGCGTCCACACGTATCCGGATACACAGCGTATACAGAAATTTCCACTCTGGAGAGCGTATACAGAAATCTCCGGATACACCGAGCGTATACGGCGGACACGTGTGGTTGCTAGGTGTATCTGCATAAAAAAATTTGCGGATACAAAAATCTCCGGATACGTGTGGACGGGGCCTAAAGCATGCAATGTGGCTAAAAATAATTTAAGTGAGGTTAAACGCAAGACAATGCTGGCCAGCGGTCTCCGTTGTAATCGTATGTGGGGCGGCCTTAAGGCTTTTTCAGGGTCCCATCATTTTTACAGCGCTCCTTTGGTGGTCAAGTCATTTTGCATGAGTTGTCTTTGCTTGTGCTTGCGTCAAACCCTTTTTGCTCCCAGCCCTCCCCTCCCTCTGGATGGGTGTTGGTAAAAAATTTTCACTGAGGTTCTCAGTGTTTCGGTGCCTGGTGGGTGCCGCTCACAACACCGCGGCAAAACGTCTACGCATGCGCCAGGTTAAGCATTTCCGGTCTCTTTTTCAGTCACACTTTCCAGTCAGATCAAAGTCTCCCGCGCGCTCTCGGCTTCATTCTGTGTGCAGCTTGTGGTTCAGTTGTTCTGCTTTATGCTGCTCGTGTTTTTGACTATTTTGTAGTTATTGAAATTGCTTTTATGGATAACCAGGCACAGATCACTGAAACAATTAGTCGATTAGATTCAGAAAAGGTAAGATGATAATAACTCAGTGTGTAATTTTGGCTAGAGCGTCAGGTAAACTGATTTTCATTCACGAAAATAAAGTTTTTGACTGTTATTTTTCACTTAACCTGGCTGAAACTAAGACATAAAATTAAAACGTTATCATTGCAAGCTTGTGTATTGTAGTTCTAATTTTCAGTTCTTCAGTTTCTCAGTCTACATTTGTTAAAGCCGATTCAAACTTTATTTGGAAAACGACAACACACAATCGCTTTGTAGTTTTGTTTACCAGTGGGTTTTACCGTGTTTTAAAACGAAACTCTTCTGGGTTGATTGCCATGAAACATAAGCTTAATGATACTGTTGAGCCGGTTGGCAGCAAGTTGACAACTCTATTTATTTATTTTTCCATTCTCAGAATCAGAGAGCGAAAGCTGGTTCAGTGGCTTTAAGAAGTCGCACTTTTCATGCCATGTATTTAGCAGCTAGAAGTTTCGTGTTTGCATGAGATGCAGCCGAGCCGCACAGTCTGAAATTATTGAAGTCTTCAACAAAAGAACAACCATGTAAAAGAATTAAATAGGCATATTCTTGAATGAAAGTCATTTATAGGCTTGTTTAGTTTCCCGGTGACTGCAGTCATCAAAGTCAAAGTTGTTATTAAATCCCGCCCATCTTTTGTTTTGAGTTCTTGTTCTCTCTGATAATGAAACAAATTATTGAACAGACTAAAATTTTATTTCCTGGTTTTAGTGTTTTTTATGATAATGATGACGTCTTTATTTTGGTTTCTTTCATAAGTATTGTTATTCTTTTCTTGGTTGTCGCCTTCTCCCAAATTAACTTATGCCAAACCAGTAGCATGCAAGAAAGCCAGTAAATTCGTTGTCGAGCGCTCGCGACCTGCAAACTTCAAACATCATTTTCACCGTTGGTGCAAACAGATAACCATGTGGTGCAAAAGTTTGAGAATAGAAAAATATGTAAGCTTTCGAATGAAGTGAAGTTTTTGGCTCCCTTTTTTGTCTGTTTCGCCCTTTTTGCTTTAAAACTTGGCGCGGCGGCAAAGTCATGCTTACGCTATTGGTTTATATACTAGACCGGAAATAAAAAGCTGACCGGATATTAAATTTTGTGCTCATGCGCATTGCGTTTTGCCGCGGTGTTGCCGCTCACAGGGTTGTCTTGGTTACCTTCACGCTCGCTTGCGGCTTCCTCAGTTTACTCAAGCATCTTCCCCACACCCATCTATTGACGATTGTTTTAAAACAACAAAGACAAACAAAGAAAAGGAGCCGTACCTCAGCAACGTTTTCCAGTTTGGCGTGAGCAGATGCCTCCTCCTTTGTGAGTAAAATACAGTTCCACGGAGACCACCCTTCGTACTTATTCCACCGTACAAGAATCAGGTCAAACAGGTCTTCGTGAGCGCTGAGCACGCTCTGGCTATTCCAAATGTTTTCCACAAGATAGCGTAAATCAGGTTCCTGAAAAAAAAAAAAAACAGATTTAGTCAAAGATCTTTCAGTTTGCACATGACAATTGATGCCTATTTCCTCATGGTTAAAAATTCTCTGGATTAAGTTAATATGAAGCAAATGTCTACGAAAAAAGAAATCTTAGGATGTGGAGAGAAGTGTTCTTCCGAGCAGCTGCTACATCACCCGATGCGTAAGTTAGAAAGACAGTTATGAAAAACAGGACAAAGTTACGTAAAATGTTAGAGAAAAAGCTAGGGCCAACAGGATGTGTAGAGAAGTGTTCTTCCGAGCAGCTGCTACATCACCCGATGTGTAAGTTGGAAAGACAGTTATGAAAAACAGAACAAAGTTACGTAAAATGTTAGAGAAAAAGCTAGGGCCAACAGGATGTGTAGAGAAGTGATCTTCCGAGCAGCTGCTACATGACCCGATGAGTAAGTTAGAAAGACAGTTATGAAAAACAGGACAAAAACTCTCTTTGAGCCTGATTACATGATCCGGAATGGCTCCATCTGCCAGGCTGGGTTGTTTTGTAAAGTGGCCACGTCGGCATTGTTCTCTTGTAATCTTATAAATTTTTATGATTTTTGCTACGTTTAACAGAGTTCTCGTTCTCAAAGCGGTAAACAGCGCCAGTCTGTGTAAAATTCAGGGCTTGAGTGTCTTAAAAATGGCAAAGACCGTTTACGAAGGGAAAATTCGCTCCATTGATCGTTACTGGTAACTGGCCGCCTTACCCAACATACTCTTACAAGAGTGAAATTATGATCCAAACCGACTACATAAGCCTCCAATTCAACATTTACTAGCCAGGATAAAAGGTGAGGCTTACAGTTATATTAACAAAAAAAAAACGCCCGAGAGGAAGGAGGTGATTTGTTTTCACTGCGAAGGACTTGAAAATGCCGATAAGTTTAGTTGTCTCGGTCTCTCTTATACCGAAACATCTTGCAGATTACTGAATCTGCATGTTTACCAACCTGGAGTAGGTAGGCGATTTTAGAACCATCTTCAAAGCTTTCTTCTGAACGCCTTAGCTCTTTCAACATTGCTCTGTACTGCGAGAAGTCATGCCGTAGTCTGACATCGTTGTCGAGTTTCATACACTTTCTACATCTTCCAACAACCCTGTGTAGCCAATGAAGAAACAAAGGTCACGCTATGTAAATCCTCTTGAATTCATGAATCAAGTCCAAAAAAAGGAAAGAAACGTGTTTAACCAAGAAACAACTATAGGGATCACAACAAGATTGGGAACAAGTCAGACAATGGTGCTACGCCAGGTGTGCAAGCTAAGACTGGCGTCACAAGAGAGCTTAGAAATAGCTCGGCACTGACCTGAATGGGCCTCCCTGCGACCAGACGTTTCTCTTTTGAACGTCTTTTAACATATAATGTATACGAAGTCGTTCGCGCCGCTTGTCAGTCGCGACTAGGGACTTTAAGGTGATGTTACACGAGACTAAATTTAAATTTCCCAGAGGATAACTCTTTATCAACGGTTAACATTAATGGTTGAAAAAAAAAAATACAATCATAAAATTAATCTAAGCCTGACTCACCGAGAATTGGATGAAAGTTGGAATTCTGTTGACGGCAAGTATGAGTTGCAACTTGGACAGAAGTAGATATTTTTTCGTAATACTGACGGATCTTGTGGAACCTAAATAAGAGAGAAAAATAAAAAGGTTTTGCTACTATACATTGCAAAAAAGCAGATAGGGATCTAACTAGGAATATAATTGATTGCACAACTATTATTTAAGCGTAGTTGAGGGGAAGAAAATCATAACAGTTTCACTAAAGAAAAAAGGCATATCTTGGCCTGCTCTGCCCAGCAGAAGTACATCAAGGAGAAATAACCTCAAATCCGGTATACTGTCAGATAACAAAGGAGCTTCATATTTTAATTGAATTCTTAGGAACCTTTATCATCGGGTGTATGAGCAACTTAGTTTTCGAGTCAAGCGTTGTAATTTTCTGCTGCATACTGGTTCATAAATTCGCACTTCTTTTCTACCCTCTAAAAACTATACTCCCATCATGGAAAGGAAAATAGCCTGTATAACAGTCAATTTCGAATGAATCCCAAATTTCGCTAGTAAACAACATTTTCGTTCCAGACTTCCCTTAAAATTTCCATCACGTGAGCAAACTGAACTGAAACGGAGGTGTCATGTGATGTTTTACGGCGGGAATAAAACGTTAGTGAGTAATATTACTGCACCTTGATGATCCGAGCTGCCTCGGGGTTGAAAAGAGGTGTTTTGCAATACTGAAGAAACAAAGTTAAAATTCTCTTGCGTAACCCTGAAAAATAAAATAAGCGCGTGTAAGGTAGCTTTATGAATAGCCTGCAAGCAAGCTCTTCATTTGGGGGAGTCCCGCTTCACTCGCCATAAATGAAGAGCTTGCTAGCAGGCTCCTTTCGAGAGGACAATTGACAACAGTGCGGGGCTTGTTAGCCTCGTCTCCAGTCGCCTCGATCACCTTTTTGGGGGCTTATTCGGGTTAATTCGTTCCCATCATACCCCTCACGCGCTTCTCGCTTGTCTCCAGCTCTCGCCCTTCTCGCTTCTTCCGTGCTCCCCACTAAGCCTTCGGAAAGCCTGTCGAGGAGGCAGACACAAAGCGCATCACCGCACTACCACGCTCCTCTTGTGTCTGGAGTCTTTGAGTTTCACAACGGTGTTAAACTGTGAGCGCTGGAGCCTACATGTATTACCGGAACAGGAAATTTGAACCAAAGGACTTTGAAAAAGCCCACAGTATCTTCATAGAGATTTGTTGATAATGAACCTCTTTGAAGGGGTGACGCGAAAAAACGCGAAAAAATGAGCGACAAAATTTGAGAGGCTTGACCTATTTTCAGTTTAAAAAGGAAAACATTTTTTTTCACTAGTCTTTAAGCCAAATCATTTTTGAAAGTACGAAAACAGCCGATATTTCGTGATGCCACCAGTTTTCACGCGAAATGACGACTGAGAAATGTGCGCAGAAAGTCCGTACTGATGACGTGCCACTACCCACATCTGGGTAGTGCTTGTGAATGGTTAAGGCAGATTTCCCATGACCAGTCAGAAGCACTACTCAGATAAGGATAGTGACAAGTCATCAGTATGGAATTTCAGCACACGTTTCTCAGTGGAAAGAAGACGGCAATCCTTGTGTGACAAGCGTGACAATAATTTTGCTTGAAAAACTTTTCCGCCGAACTTTACCCTTCTTTAAACAGGTCTTTATGCAAAAGATCAGAAAACAATAACTTAAGTGAAGATAACCACCAAACACATAAGTAATAGGGCTATCACGTTTGTCACACACAAGCGTTTTGCCGTCCCCTTCTTTCTGCCGTCCTGTAGCGTAAACTCACTATTTTGCGGGGGAAACCAGTGGTAATACATCAGCAAATTCCAGCTGCGCCCAGCCCCCCGGGCTACTGCGGGGCATTTGACCGCCTTGTCATGCCCGGAGGTGGGGCATTTGCATGTACTGCCCGGGGTCCGGGCATTTGCCAACCCCGGGGCCATTCCCGAGCTTTTGACACGCACGCGGTTTCCTATCAGAATATAACTACACAGAAGGTTTTACTGGAAAAAAAAAAGCAGATTGGCTCATCTGCCAAGGACAGGAATAAATTGACGACGGTTGTAAAGGCATGTTCTCGATTTTATGCATGCATTTCTTCATCGCTTATCAAGCCACAATTACGGAGCGAAATCCGGAGCTGTCGATGTGAATCAACGTTTTTTGGTTATTGAATCAAATTTCTGTCGATATTATTTGAAGAACATCCTTTCATATTTATAAAACTATTCATAACATATAACTCAACAGCGCTCTATAAAGTTTAATGTCAATAATTTTATATCAATACTAAAACCACAAACTGGTATATGTCGTCGAAGAGTGAAGTCTTAATTAGAACCCGAGTGCTATTACAAAGGAAGACGTTAATTGAAACAAAAAATCGCACATTAAAAAGCTTAAACGGCGTTATTCGACGGTGCGATCAATGAAAAATGTTGCAGTGTTGACAGAGGACGGGGCATTTGCCCTCTTTTTTCGTCCCCACCCCGGCGGAATTGACAGCTCAGAGTCCCCACCCCCGGGAATTTACCATCCAAGGCCCAAAAAATGCTAATGCCCGGGGGTCAGCCGAGGGAAGAAAAGGGGGGCGGGGGGCTAGGCGCAGCTGGAATTGACTGATGCATAACGTCGCGAAATGTCGGCTGTTTTCAATTTCTCAGACCGTAAGTTACACGACATTACAAAAACACACAGGTTGAGCAAACCTTATTCAAAAAACTCTTGATCCTCTTGTCCTTGTTCTCCTCATCAGCAACCAGCTTGTGTCTATCAATGGAGGCGATGAGATGTGCTTCCTGTTCTAACAGCCCAACAAGGGCTGCTTTTCTCTCTGGACCAGAGTAGAGCTCGTCTATAAGGGCCATTTCTTCATTACGCCACTCTTGAAAAATAACAATACAAAACTGTATTAGCAGTAAGTACGCCGCAAGCATCGTATTCCAAGTTTACAAGGGGAAATCAATGTTGGGTAAGAGCCAGAAATCCGCCCTCAAGAAAAAGGGTTAAAAAAATCTAATGATGTGGGAGTGTGTAGTGTTAGCCTCAAGAGACTGTTAAGTAACGACAAATTATCAAAAATTTTATTGAACGAGCATAGCCGCAACCAAGAAATGTGAAAATCAAGACAAGCCTCTACACTTAAGACATTTCTTTATAATATTTTCATGCACACTTTTCAATCAACTTACTCTCTAAATGAGAAAAAAGAAGACTAAAGTCTTCCTTCGTCTTGGGATTCATTCTTCTTTCCCATTCTTTTCTTACTCTTTCTGCTCTTTCCCTCTGTTTCCTGAGCTCTTCCTGTCTTTCCCATTCCTGGCGTCGGATGCGATCTTCTCTTAGCTTTTGAACATAATTCTTTGCTAGCCACCTTCTCCAATATGTTTGCAGGATAATAACCTGGAAAATATGTTAAAAATATCAAAAGGTTTATTGAGACTCTCCATGGATATCTACAGACTATGTTTATGTCGCACGTTTTCCACTAAATTAATGTTTTTTCAACAAGATTGTTGTATAGCAAGAACTTTTTTGTGTAGTAATATTGATAGAAAGCTTGAGTAATGTAACCATGGTGACAACAACAAAAAACAGTTAACAGGTTTACAGTACGGAGCCCAAAATTGTGGCCGTTTTTGACTTATTCACATTCTTTCGTCCAGATTTAATTCAATCAGAAGCCAGCTGGAAACTGTCCTTGACTTCCGATTGGTTAATGTCTGCATGAAAGAATGTGAGTTAAAGATTGGGCTCCTTGCTGTAATAACCATTAACAGGGCTGTCATTAAGAGGCGGGGGCCGGGGATTTCCCCCGGCTACTATGAACGTTTTCCCCAGTTACTTTCAGAGGAAAATAAAAGAAAAATAGAACCGAAAGAAATTCCTAGCTGTTTGATTCCCCGCCTACTTGTTGTATTTACCCAGCAACTTGAAATCTTAGTGACAACCCTGCATTATGCAACAAAAAAATTGTGAACGTGCAGCAGACTTTTTGACAGACTTCTTTCCTAACACTGCACAACTAACGTTTTCAAACTTGATCTTGATGGCGATGCGATCAATGCTTCTTAGATTTCGTCGGAAATACCCAGAGAGTTTCTCCCAAGGCTCCCCCTAGCTAACCAAACTTTAAGCAATGAATAGTTTCGCACTGATTGTAACTTACACTTTGCTTATGGTCCCCTCGATTCCCGATAAAACAGTCTATTTACTAGTCTAAGTCCCCAGCCGCCTTGGCCGGAGTCACGCAATGCTCCCCGCCCCCAGCGTCGGGGAGCGTTGCGTGACTCCAGCACGAGCGGCTGCGAAGGAGACTACGAGAGAGAACTCAACTAACCATTAGCTTTAATTACCAATTTTCATACCGTGAACAGACCAATTTTCTTATGAAAATATTCAACAGCCAATATGTGTGACGCATACTATTACAGATAATTAAAAAATCACGCTACCACAAAAAGTTTTCAAAAGTTGTAAAATGCTAAATTTGTGTTGAACCACTGGCAATGTTTACAAACAAAACTGGAAAGGCAAAAAACAAATCCGTACTTTTCGGAACGTTTTGTGTTAAACTGCTAGCAATGTTTACAAGTAAAACTAGAAAGCACAACTTTCGGAAGGCCTGTCTCTGTCTACTACCACTTGCAGCTTTCCATTCTCAAGGCAGGTTGTTCACAGGGCAGGTTGTTGCGACAGAGAACGAGACACAAGCGGTCAGATGAAGGAATCCAAGGCGAACTCGATCGCACAGATTTTGCCACAAGACGACCTACTCTGCCTCTCTGCACTTTATATTGCCAAGGAGAACTGGCTAAGAGCAAAGATACTAAACATTCCTTCTACAAGATGATATTTCACGCACGGGCGAGAAACGTCACTGTTACAGCTCTACCTTCTTTCCTTCCCCATGAACCATAGGAAATTTTCGAGCATCTTCCTCCGTAACTGTCTTTAAAGCCCTGCCAACAATACAATTGCTTGTTAGTTGTTTAGAGGTTTATATCCAGCTTTAATACAAGGGCAATGATGTTCGGTCTACAGAGAAATGACAATGCAAAGCGCGCAAAAATATCAGTTTTATTCATATCAATAACCATCGTAAAGAATATAAACCCAGAATTATACGCAGGCTGATTCTATTTGATCGTCGAGCTGAATGTATCGCAACGAAAAAAAGTACTCAGCCCAAAATCAAGTCAAAAACAAAACAAAACAAACAACAACAACAACAATATGGATGTACAGTACTTGGTAACAATTGATACAACTGACTTTTTCATGCTCTTAGAAACATCCCGTTGCAGGACATTCTATCAAAATACTGAGGAAGAAGAAATGTGCCAAATTGCGTGATGCTCGTCATGTAGATTTTTTGTTGTTGTTGACGGTCTTGTCGTCGTCAACGTCGTCTTTCATATAGTTCCCTACATGTACTTTCGCGCGGAGGAAAAAGGCAACCTTCCACTTCCACTTCGCCCAACAAAGTGCATGAGGCTAGAGCAGGAAGTAGAGTACAATAATTTCGTCGCGCTCTTTATAAAAGAAAATCATTTTCTAAGCGACAATTTTCATGGTGATGTCAAAATAGTTACCGAGTCTCTATAAAAAATCCGACAGCTACCGTGACAACGCAAAACAAGAATGCTAAGCACTGCAAGGGATCTGTCAACAAGGCAACTGCTCCGATTGCTATGATAAGAGGGATTTCCGGCGCATGCCCTAACATTCTGATGTCGCTGAACGTAAAGCTAAACGCCGCATAAACACCAGGCCCGGTTCCTGAAAGGCCGATTTGCGCTAATCCAGAATTACAATTTTGATGCACTTTTGGATTTTACCTTCCTATGTATTGCTTCGAGTAACTTTTTGTGTAATCATCACCTTATCTCGGAGTAATGGCTCAACAGTATTTGTAAGCTCGAGTTGCAAAACCTTGCTTGAAATTTTGCTCAATCTTGGGTTAAACTTAACCATCTTTCGAGGAACTGGGCCCTGGCTCTTGTTGTTAACCTTATTTAAACTCAGTGAAGTTAACTTTCCTAAAAGAGCGTAAATGAACTTAACGTACCATCCTGTCATATGTCGGTCTCTGTAAAGAAGCTGCTGTCCAACGTGTTTTTTCCTTACTCTCTGTTGAAACTCAAGTCTACCAAAGTCGTTACCTAGAAGCTGTGGCCGCTGATAAGCCTACAAAAGAACATCGGAAAGAAAACCAAGTTGACGAATGAGAGATTCAAACATCCGTGTTATCTTAACTTCATCCCGCCAAAATACACGTTTTACTCAAATTCACAAACATTGAGGTAAGTATTGAAGGAACAAGCTCTGTTGAGCGATCCTCCAACTAAAACAGGTAACGACGTCATTTCGTTGCTATGATGACTGCGATGTCAACATAACACAGCTCATGACAAATTTTCATCTTTGTCTGATAAAGCATGGGTAATCGTGTTTTCACATAGATATTTGTTAATGGCAACGAGTTTTGTGCTCAAATTTGGGACATATTGGCCCTGAAAAATCCAATCGAGGTATCTTATTATCACAGAACAAGCTGTTAGTGCTTTGTACATTTAACTGTTCCAGAATGATAGATTCAGACCCCCTTTGGTCTAACCTTTTGCAGCCAGCAGGCAACCACTTTCTGAGTCCGGTTACACTGCATTTATGGTAACTAGCTCGCGGAGGAGGCGTATGTGGTGGGCGCGAAAAGCAAGTGCACGTGGCATGCACGTTTGGAAGGGGAGAGCGGCATGTGCATGTGGTAGGTACACGTGACAGGTAATTGAAATAAATAGAAAAATGGGGGTTAGGAAAGGAATGAATCGAACGTTGTCTAATGCAAGAAGCGTGAAAAAAACAAACAAACAAACAAACAAACAATCACATTTCTGCATTATGCACTTTTTGAAAGACAACAATAAACGTGATTCTTACAATAAGCTGAACTCTTTATCTTTCTGTTTCAGGAGTGAAGTCTCTGGACAAAGGAATTACTTTTCCTTTATAAGCTACGACTGCCCTACAAGAGAAAAAAGTAAAAATTGAAAGCATAATCAGTGCTCGACACTAATGTTTTTGGACACTAGGCATAAATTACTAGCCCACAAGAACAAGCCACTGGTCCAAGAAATATGGAGGTTGTTCAAAACTTAAAAGTGTTTGCAGCCTGTACTAGGGGTTCAGAACTTTTATGACTCTTAATAGAGTCCAGACAGAAATTTTCTGTGTCTGGGACAAAAGGAGAATTCGGATTTGCTGACCTATCAGCGCTACTGTTCGAGTCCACACAAGTTCCTCCATATGAATCGCATAAAAGGATTTTTTCTTCCAATTTCATTAAAAACTTCTTGACCGCTTATCGCACTCTTTTTCTCTTCATGTTGTGTGTGATCCTTTAGTTTCAGTTTCAGTTTATTGTTTTGCCATAAGTTGTACTAAAGCAAGAAAAACTAATTATTTAAACTCTCATGGCTAGGAAGCCCAAGAGAAGCCACCGGGATTATAAGGAATGGGCTCTCTAATGTAAAATACTGAAAACAAAATGTTATCATAGTTACACATGGAAAAATCAATGGCAGACCTACAGTAAATCTTAAAATATAAAAAAAAAATGACAAAAAAAAATGAAAAGGAAAGGTAAAGAAAAAACAAATAAATGAATGTTTATGATAAGAGGAATACTTTGAGAACACAATGAAAATCTGCGTCAGCATCATTGGCCATTGAAGGGCGCTTTCCTAAAAACAGTGCTACCAAAGCTGCACAGCCTCCATCAATCCTGTAGGTCACTTTCTCTCTTCTAATCTGTTCATCCTGTGTACCAGAAAAAAATAATAATACCCATTAATTATTAATCTTTATTATATAAACACCAATGAAATACCAGCGGAGCTTTTGCAGACACAAAAACATGATATCTTCACATGAGAAAATAACATTACATGTTATCTTCACACGTGAAATATCACTTTTGCTATGGCTACATAATAAATCACGCCTTTCACAGCAAACAACTATTTCAGTGAAATGGTTTGGTTTTTGTGTTGAAAAAAATTAATATTTCACTTGTTTGCTGCACTCGCTTGTGAAATATCTTGACTTTCAACACTTAAAGAGAAATTTTGTATTATGATCTCTGCGCAGCCAAAGTATGATCCCGCAGAAATATCAATTATTTATTTTGAAACAAGCAGGTGAAGGCAGCAACATTACTGATTCATAAACAGTTGTCACCCTCTGTTTCCAACTCTATTCTTCTTCATCAAATTTTTAAAATTAGGCCAAATGAACGGACATCACGATGGCCAGAATGTGGCTACGGCCACTTGATGGGGGTGGCCACTTAACAGAGGTTAAATTTACAATGTCCTTTGCTACATT
>BOPM01000091.1:311708-330388 GCA_022179025.1 Porites australiensis | reverse complement strand
TGGAGTCGAATAAATGTTTCGACAGCTCTAAGGACAGAAAACTGACACTTAACATGTATGCATGTGTACGATAAAATGAAGACTAGTAATAGTTGACACTACAGCTGCCCCCGCTCTATATATTGTCAGTCTATAGCATTCTTGCTCGTTGTGTAGCTCTTTAAAAGATACCGATTCATAAGGAAGATTTTCACACATATTCCGTACAATAGGTGAGATAAATACAGGAAACGCAAGGTTCCATGCACAGTTTCAGGTCGATTTACACAGCTTTGATCAAAACATTCTCATTTCGAGAATAGGTTGTTCTAAACGATAAGAAAAGATTTAATAAGAAGTTGAAGTTTTCGTTATTTCTCTTTCACTTTTTACATTCAGTTCATTTCATTTGCCGGAAAGGAAGCCTTAGAAATTAAAAGGACGTCTGATGAATTCACACTCGCGCATTCTAGTCTTATTTTAAACTTTATAACGGAAGAAAATCTGTGAGCAAGGAATAAGTCAGCACAGAATTTGATTGTCGGCGAATTTCTGTAATCGTCCATCGTTCTGCTAGTGAGAAGCTAGCCGTTGTTCACTAGTCTTGCTTGTTTGGGGCTGAGTGTTATTCTGGACAAAGAGAGAGAAAGAGTGTCTGGCAAGGTTTCCAATGAAAGATTTGTGAATTCGTGTCTGGCAAACTCTCCAAGTGTTTATATGTACACAGTTATACGCACCTTATAACTTCTTTTGCGCTTAACGAGTGTCGTTAAAATTTTGGTCCATAACTTTCACTGAAACAACTGCTCCACAGAATGTCACTGATAACACGAAACGCAAAAGAGTGTCGAAGTATGACTGAACAATAAATGTCACAAAATCTACCTACGCGGTCCCTAGGGGATGTTCTGTCTTTACGTCATCCTAACCATTTCGTACTTGCGGGTGCAAACAAAAGAAACGTCATCATTACCTACCGATTCCTCGCGGACCCTGTTCAAGCAAATCTAGATTTTTCCTATATTGACTGTATGACTGTATAATTTAACTGTAAGTACTTTCCTTAATATACGCGCGAGTTACTAGAGTGCCTCCTCGGGATTTCGCCTTCTGGGCGAAATCCCTGCGGGGGCAATAAGCGTGAGGATGAAAACGACAAATTCCGCAATGTTTAGCTGAAGATCGGTATGTTCCTTTACAGGAGAGGGATACCTTGAGGGTCTTGGAATGGAAAACGGAAAGATTGCTGACAACCAAATAACTGCTTCCTCAGAAAGGTTTAACTATAAAGCTGTTCAAGCAAGATTACGTTATAAAAATAAAGAAGGAAGACCATTCGGCTGGCAACCTAAAAACAGTGGGCCCACTGAATGGTTGCAAGTTGATCTTCTTGACAATTACATATTAACGGGAGTAGCAACTCAGGGATGCTCGCCAGTCTATCCCAGTTCACAAAAACCTGTTTTCACGGTAACCAAATACCAACTAGAATACAGCAATGATGGTAAAGTGTTTTCTACCAATGATAAGGTAAGTTTATTTCGTTCTTCTTGACAATATCCCAAAGCTGTTATATTTTTCTTTAGAGTTCAAAGCTGAAATACTTTTGTCTAAGCGTCAATTATGTAAAAGTACCTTTTTGGAAGACATGAAAGCGTGTTTTGATGATCAAGTCACTGGTTTTCCAGGGGGAATTTAGAATAGCAAGAGAAAAGTAGAAGTTATATTACGTGTTTATTAAAGGATGGTTGTTATCACCAATGACTATAGAGCAACAGATGAATACATCGTTTGCAGGGAAATACTATGTATATTAAAAGTCAAATGAGTCAGGAAACTGATTCGTTGTTAAGCTCAAGATTTCATGAGTGGATATATCTGACCAAACCTAAGACCCAAAAGCAACAACCTAAGACCTATGACTCGGCGGACCTGAATTAAGTCTCATAACATCATTTAAATGACTTAGTATTTTAAAAACTTATTATCGTAATTAAAGTACTTAATTTATTTAAGTTTTTATTCACGTGTTTAATTAGAGTAAATTCTCGCCTGAGGGATTAAGAACCGACAGAAATTAACATCTTTTAGCTTTCTTAAACTTGATGTTTAAATTATTTATTACCTTAGTATTTTAGGTTTTACGGATTTTAGGATTTTAGCAGTTTCATAGGACCACATAGGGGGACTATAGTGCGACTGTAATTATGCACCCTATTGAAATAAGTGTTTATCTTATCTTTTCTTATCACGTGATGGTATTTCGATCTACTGATTTTGTGACCAGTGCAGCCCGGTGCTTGAAACAAACTCGACTGCAACACGTCGTTCTACTTGAGTTTTGAACATTTTGACGTGGTCGTTTCTATGGTAAAAAAGGATTTAAGCATATACACACTCAGTGATCTTAGTGTTTTAAGCAATCTGTTTGGTTCGCTCTTTCTGACTATTCAGAAATAACCTCCTATCGAGTGGCTAATGTGTAAGCTGACTAAGGTCGGCGATTTGCAAATTTTTAAGCGTAAGAACCCTTCCGAAAATCATAGGGGTGATGTTTTTGGAGGTAGGAAAAGACTCTAAAGTATTTAAAACGATCTACTTTGGCAGAATTTTTCTCTCGATGGAATGTTTACATCTACAGTTTACCAGGAGAGAATGAGCTAAGAGAGCGGAATCCCTGTGCCCCATGATATTTTTTTTAAATCTATTTAAAGTTCGCGAGCGTGCTGCGAAAGTTATTTTTCTCTGTTGTTTCCGTGACCCGCGTGGTCTACTTTCATGTGAACGTGACCATGTTTCGCCGCCAAACATTTGAAGATTGGCAGCCATTATTGTAATTAGCCTCAGGAGCCGTTACTCCTGTTGTTGACATGTTTTTGATCTGCGCGTTCCGCTCATAGTTTAGGAATGAATTTCATTTACAAAGGGATTGCAGTATTGGAGTCAACATTTCACTTTGAGATTAAAGATTGAGGTTTTCTAACGGCTGGTAGCCTCATTTAAAGTAATGAATATTGAATTCTGACACACTGTGAAAACCAAATGCAAAGGTTATCACGCGCGAAACACGAAACCTTTAACAAGTGGCTGGCTTCAATTGTTTATGCAAATGTGCAAGATATTTTTTCTCGTTTTCCAAGAATATTTTTCGTTCAGAAACAGTGTATTTGCTTTTTAGAACTATTCTTGAGAGTTTCAAACTGCATTACTTCTTCTTAACGTCTAATACTTGTGATGAATATTTCGCTGCGCGAACACAAATCAGGTCAGATGCTTCATGCAGAGACTTTTCATGCGCGGTTTCCGGTTTCGGTCAACTCTTCAGATGTGCCCATTGAATCCCGAAACTTGTGATAAATCCACGCGAAATAGCACTTGTTGGCCTGACACTAGAAGCTAAGTTAGTCTGAAGTAAGCATTTGATCCAATTGCACTTGAAATCTTAAGTCGCCCTGTAGAAAACATGGCTTCACACTCGTTTACAAAAAATGTTACTTGAAGTACAAGCTGTCAATCATCTTTCGTGTCATCTTTCGTATATGGACATCACAAAACGCGATTGCTCCATGCAAAAGTTAAACCCATGAGACCCGTCTGCCGTGGAAGAAAGTTTTTGTAGTTTCGTATTTATTTATTTTTTTCGTTCTTTTTAACTCAAAGGGTTTTAACCCTGAAAGAGATGCTTACATGTGTACGTACATAATTTTGTACGAGTACTTAGCAGCGGCACAAAAACAACAACAACTAGCGACGTCTTCTTCTGTATTTCTGTAGAACGGTTCAACAACTTAACGCGCTTAGTTCAGCGAAGAAATCGCCGTAGGGCTTGGGCTTGGCCTCCTTCGCAATGCTCTTGAGCTAACCGAGACGTGGATGTTTATCTCTGCTTTCATTTAAATTTTTGGAACAGCGGCACGTGCACATCGTGCACATCGCTTCCAGATGGCTTCCATTTCCTATTGGTCAAGTGTGTTCTCAAGTGTGGTGTAGACCATACTTGGCGGCGAACTTCGGCTTCTTTGAATTTCGAATGTTTCCATGGGCACCAAGTAAAGCTGAAGTAGGTACATTTTACTCCTTCCCATTCAAAGTAAGTCCAAGAACTCTTAGATTATCCTTGAAAGCTCTAGTGTGAAGCCAAGTACCCTCTCGACAAAATCGCGAAATTAAATAGCAACAAGACGCTATCGGACCGTACACTTGGGCGTCATTGTATCACTCGTACGTAAGGATTTTTTTGTGTCAGGTACGTGTGAGTGCCGCAATGTTGTTAATTGTTAAAGGCTGGTTGAAGTGGATAAGAAGGGAGACGTGGAGCCATAGTGGACGTTTTTTAGTGTGTAAAAAGCTCAAATGTTTCATCGGAGTTCCTAATGTAAACTGGCTCACCGAATAGCGAACGCGCACAACCACCAAGAAACGTTATAAGAGTTATTATAACTGGGAGTAACCTCGACTGGCAAGCGAACGAGAGAGTGTTCGGCGAGAGGAAACGAAGAGCTCTCACTTTCTTTCCCCGCACCTTGGTTCCTGATTAAAGATGTGTAAGGCATGGGTAAGGAGTCAATTACGTTGAGCATGAAATTGGCTAAATGTTTTTGTTTGATGTGGGAGTAAACATAGGTAAACCACACAAAGACAACGTCTTTGTGCAGCAATTTTTAATTTTGAATTCATCATAAAACAGTTCAAAAACAGAGACAATTTATGATTAAGGGAAAATTTTGGAACATAACATTCAAATAATTAATAACAACTCCATGAAAAGAAAACATGTAAAATATTCTGGCCTTTTCCTTTGAAAAAAGTTGTCATGTAAACGCCTAGACATTCTCAAGGACTGATGGCTGCTTCAGGCATGATGCAAACACAGTTGATATTCTAACGATCCATCATCTTTCCGAATCAAGCCTTTTAATTTAGAAACAACTCGAAGTCTTGTAAAATTCATCAAAAACAATATTTTTTGTATTCGGTGAAAGCTATTCCTGGTAAAATGAGAAAAAAGACAAAAACTCAAAAGATTGTCCATCCGACGCCAAGATATCCAGACACGTCACGTCGAACCACGTGGGAAAACGCTGGGAAAACGAGACTGCAATATCCTAACTGCCAACGAGGCAACCGAGCTAAGAAGCGTCAGTTCAAGAGGACCCAACTGGTGAAATGCACAGATGAAAAGTGGAAGTTGAAGAAAATACTAAGCTGTCGTTTTGAAGGAAAAAAGACAAAAGATCAAGCCACAAATTTGCCCTGGATGAATTAATCACTGTTTTCCTCGCGGCTAGAATCGGCTGAAGGAAAATCGAGCGAGCGAAGATTTAGGGTACATTTTGTGTGTTTTTTATAGAAGAGAAAGTCTGTTTGAAATGTAAATTTATCAATTAGCATTGTGTTATTGACTTTTTGGTCAAGTTGATGCTAAATTCAAGCAAATATTTTAGGAAACACGCTTAAATTCGAGACAGCTTTGTTGTGAAGTTTTCATACCATCGATTAAAAATTTTAGTTGAGTTTAAACGGGCACATTACGCTGGAATAAGCAAATTTCATTTGGGTTTTCAAATAAATTTTTCAAAAAATAACTTCTGTGTGTATTATTTTGTTCCTCAGTGTTCATTCATAACAGTCGTTCAGAGAACGGTTGAAAAACAACAGCTTCAGCGCCGGCTGGGTGTCGGCGAATTTCAGTCAGTGCAACTTTGACTTTCATAGCTGGATTTCCCCAGACAGATTTCGATACAAAGCTCGTTAATTTCTTTTTAAAATTAGTGTTACCTGTTATTCTAAAGGAATTACAGTCCAATTTTCTCATTTCTACTTTACGTTTATTTCAAAAATTGTCACATAAATAAGCTTGATAATTATTTCATTTATTTAGTTTTAGCTTATTTTTTATTAGAGTCTTTTTAGTTGGTGTTTATAGTTGCAGCTATAGTTTTCCCTCAAAGTTTTTACCCTAATATTAAGAGCAAGTAGACATATGCCATTCAGAATAACAACAAAAAACGTTTTGCAATTTACCTGAAGACGGAGAACGGTTGATTCAGCGAAAGAAAAACTCAAAGGCAATTTTTTGAAAAACATAGAACATGATTTGTTCTTTACGCGCAGGGCAGATGGCAGCATACATGAACTCGGACCGATGACTCAACCGAAGGCAAAGGGAAAATAATGTTTTCCTCTTTTGATTACGTTATAAAAGAAATGGTAAACGTTGCAACTGTGCAACCATGGAGTTATGGATGCACTCGGGAGGTTTGCTAAGCACTCAAGAAGCTAGAGTCGCACTCGGCTATCGCCTCGTGCGACTCTTACGCTTCTTTCGTGCTTAGCAACCTCCCGCGTGCATCCATAACTCCATGGTTGCACGCTGCACGTTTACCATTTCCTAATTTAAAGCAGCAGCTGATCAAGGAATAGGGTTTTACGCTCAAATTTTTGTCAGAACTAGCTTGTTCTTTGCAGCTCGACTTATATTGAGGTAGCGTGTTCACTTCTCGACTCAGAACCAGGGTTTTCAGTGTTCTCTTTTCCTTTGTGAACTGAATTTTAAGCGGTAGTTGATCAAGGCATAGGGTTATATTCTCAAAATTTATATCAGAACCAGCGTGTTCTTCGCAGGTCGATTTACATTGAGCCAGTCCTCCCTCCCGTGAGGAATGCAACGTATTTGCTGACCTTTCTTTTTTTTTTTTTTAATTTATTTATGTTTTTCGAGCGATTTTGTCAACCAGCACGTTTTTTTGCTGCTCGATTTACATTGAGACAACCCAAAACTTCCGTGAGAAATGCAACGAATTTGCGGACCTTTTGTTTTTTAGACTATTATTATGCCTTTCAAGAGACTCTTTGTCCTGTGACACTCGCTCATTAGAACTTTGTATTTTATTCAAGTTTATAGTTTTATACCTCTAATATATTCCGCTCCATTCTTGCGCGCTTTTCACACATTTTACTTTGCACCAATTTTTTTCTTATGTATATTACCACGCAAAGTATTTTTCTTATCCCTGATGACGCTGTTACTCGGAATTTAATTATTATTTTTATTTTCAGCAGTCAAAGGCCTCATTTGAACTATATTTTTCTTTCTAACGTTTATAGCTTTGATACAATGTAATTTTCCATGAAACATAAGTGCTAACTTGCTCATATTTACCAACAAAGCTTCAATCGATGTTGATATTGTTTAATAAAAGTGAAAGCCTAGAATGTGCCAAAGTTGTTGTTTTGAAGTTGGGTACCATCCTTTTCTATATCCGAATCCATTTTAAACCTCTGAAATTATGAAAGAAGATCTGAATAGGCACATTCCACAAAAGATAAACGAATTCGCTTCGTTGGCACTCGCCTGAAGTTACCCCTAGCTATAAGGTTTGGCTACGTGGAGGTCGGCGGTTAAAATTGCATCATGACTTGGATGGTTGCCCACTTCAGTCAATGGCCTTCGGAATGACGCGACGGTAAATCCGTTCCATGTTGCATGTACACGATGCAAAATA
This sequence comes from Porites australiensis, assembly GCA_022179025.1. Taxonomy (NCBI): domain Eukaryota; kingdom Metazoa; phylum Cnidaria; class Anthozoa; order Scleractinia; family Poritidae; genus Porites; species Porites australiensis. The sequence goes on along the minus strand of BOPM01000091.1, from coordinate 322,904 downwards.
ATAAAATCAAAGCCTTTCCTTGATACTTTCAGAAGATCACAAATGATCGATCTTTGACTTTTTTGGCTATGAAGCAAGCGAACCAACGCTTGTAGCCGATGTGGCCATCGTTAAATTATTAAAAACAGAAGTCAAGATATCAAAGGGGCAAACCAAGTAATTTTCACCGCTTGCTCCTTTCAAACCATGCATTTTATCATTTCAATTATTTTCCGGCAATTGAACTAAGCGATTACTATTGTCCCTTTTCTTCCATTTCCGGCACGAAACGCACTAGTGCACGATGTTATAGCTAACTTTCACATAGGTAACAACATTAGATCGGGGTGGCGCAATCGGCTAATCCGTCAACTTAGCGTCTTATCTGACGGAGCGCAGGTGAGTCGGTTCACACCCCGAATAAATATTTTTCGAATAAATTATGGTATTTATTGTAGCCGAAAGAACTCGAAGTAATCTCGAGAAATCTCGTAGTAATTCCGGTCTCACTTCGTGAAATAGCCGAAACAAGCCGAAAAGTTACGAACTTGCGTACCCAATCTTGTCCCAAAACTGGTGCATGATTTTAAAGCTATTTTTCACATTACAAAATATCTTGGGTCGCAGTGGCGCAATCGGCTAATCCCCCAACTTAGAGTCTCATCTGATCTGACGGGTCGCAAGTGTATTGGTTCGAACCCCGGGCGAGTCAAAAATAAGTATTATTTCTTCCTCGAGAGCTCGAAGAGATCTCGAGGAAGAAATAATCTCGAACTCAAACAAATTATACTCTCACTTCGTCAAATAACCGAATTAAACTAAAAACTCACGGACTTTACTTGGCGCTCCGCCCAGGTAATAACGTAGCAAGAAGGGTGTTATAACCTCTCAATGCCAAAAAAAAAACACGTAAAAACGTAATTACTGCACTGGTCTTGAGATAACAGTTGACTTTCTCTGTTTGAATCCTAATGTTTCCCAATGTTCATTGTTAGTGTTCATTTCCGTACACTACCATATGCTGCTACCCGCAATATTTCTATCTTAGGGTACGCAAATGAACGATCTATTCATTTACCAAAGCACGTTAGAATAATTAACACCGTAGTACCCTATTCATACTAAACAGAGGAGATTGTCAGATAACTTGAAAGTTAATCTATTTTCTCTGAATTCTCTAAGGCCCTGTTTACAAGGAGGGAGGGTAACCCTGGTACCAGGAGCACTTGCACATTTCTTCTTTTTTTAGTTGCCGTGTTTACAAGGCAGGGAGGGTTACCCTAGCAAGAGGGTTACCCTACCGCCTTGTAAACGTTCTGCTAGGAATAACTCGCTTACCCGGGGCAACTTTCCTCCGTCAAAAGTGACCAGTAATTTTGACAATTTGAACGGAGTTATCCAATTTCTGGTTAAATTGTAAACATCTGAGCACTATGCATACGATGATAATATTTACCCGTGTTGACCTTGGACGTTACAGAGAATGTCACGCATTATGAAACAAGTCAGTAAAGCTGGTAAAGTTGACCCTGGTGATAGGGTAACCCTACCTGTGAAATTTGCTTGTAAACCAGACAAGGCTAACCGTTTACCCCGCTTGCTAGGGTAACCCTAGCACAAGGGTAACCCTCTCTCCTTGTAAACAGGCCCTAATATTCTGTTTTCCCTTAATTAGCTATATAAAGGAAACACAGACGAGAGCACAGTCGTATATCACACCTTGGAGACACCAACCAAGGCGCGCTACATTCGCTTCCGACCAAAACATTGGAAAAACAAGATATGCATGAGAGTGGAACTCTATGGCAATATCGCAAAAGGTACTCCAGTTAATTATGTTTCACTGGCAATTATTTTCTTTGTAAACTATATGTAAATTTTGGTAGTAGGCTTAAAAATGATTTTAATTTTCTTTTGGCTCACTATATAAGCTAACATCACATAAATAATACTTACAGTTACTGGTCAGTGTAATATCATCATTTGTAAATTGTGCGTTTGAAATTTCTGTTCAAGACACAATACAAAACACGGGTACAGTGTCTTTGAAAAGCGTGAATGAAAGTTATTATTTGAGATTTGAATATGTGAAGAATCTAAAATTATCGAGAAGAGGTTACCTTATAGGAAAATTTGGGTTCTCAAATGATATGGAAACTTCAGGTGAAAAGGCAAATTCTGATCTCTTTGTTCATGAATTAGAGTGTTCTGACCAAGTTATTTCTTTGCAAAATATGTACTGATATGTACTTTATCGTTGGAAAAATACCGCGACCGTCCAAAAATTGTTTGCTGACTACACTGCAATGCCGCCCTTAAGGCATGGAGATCACTAGACTAAGCGACAAGACTAACAAGAGGTTGGATCTTGAGACATGTTCTCGAGTCAGGATTTCGAGTTAGTATTTGGAGTTGGATGTAGAGTCAGGATTTCGAGTTAGGATTTCGAGTCAGGGGTTGTTAACCATTTACAAAATGTTTCCGGAAAATCAGTCCGGTTGGAAAGTAAATGGAACACTACTTTTTCGGTTGTTCCAGCGGAAACTTTCTGGGAGCAATGTTCCAAATTCCGGTGGGAAAATGAAATGGTTCCGTTTGGGAAGCTTCAAAAAACATGGGTTATGATTAGGGGCAATTTATTTTTTTACTATTCTAGGCTGTAAGCTGTTTGGGTATACTTTGTACTGAGCGGGTCGTTCTCCACGCTAGCTACTTCAAATTTAAAGTTTTATGTTCGTGCAAAAGATTTTCAATCGGGTGTTTTGTGTAAATGTAAAGCATTCCAGTTTCAGGCCTTCGCGGCCGTTTTTTGGTAAATGTAACTTATTTGTACTAATTGTAAACGCGATTCCGGGGCGAAATTTCCTGGTCCTGAATTTTAGTCCGCGTAGCAAGCGTTTCCGCGCGAGTTCGTTGAGAAAGTTGGGACGAGAGCAAAAAATAGTAATGAGGAGGGAGGAGGAGGAGAGAGATGGAAAGGATCATGGGGTTTGCGGGCAAGCGTTTCCTCTTCTTCCCTCCCCCTCCCCACTCCATTTTAAATTTGCTTTCGCCGCAACTTTCGCGCAACAATTTGATTGGAAACGCTTGCTATGCACGCTAAATTTTGCTAGCCTGCGTAAACATACGCCTTTTTCAACTTTGTTTCGCAAGCTAGAATTTTTTTTTTTTAAACCATTTGCCCATACCATGAAATGACCGGCTTTCCCATGTAATTCAGTCAGTTAAACAATCAGAATTTCGAGTTAGGATTTGAATAAGATTGGTGAGTATAAATCACGGACTGCGGACTGGGTATAAAACAAGGACTTCCAACTACGTACTGGGTAAAGCGTACAACGGACTGTATTCTAAAAACAGCTCTTGAAAGGTAAAAGGGAAAGAAACAGATTGCGGCTAGCATTAGCCTGGGACCAGGCTCCACAGTACGTAGGGGAAAAAGGCAAAAAATGGGGTGAGATAGGAAAAAATATCTGCTTGCGAAGCGAGCCGAGCGGTGGTCGGCGAGAAAGTATATTTTTTTCGCCCACCGCCATTTCTTTCTCCTTACAGTGTAAACATTCCTCTCGCTCGTCACGCAATCTCTTCTTCCTATTAACGTCCGTGGAAAGAAAACGTTACGAAACCCTCTAAAAAAGTGGACACTTAAGGTGAAGCTCAATCCGAATTAAGAAGCATCGAATTAAGAAATCCAATTAAACCAACCCACGATAACGGATATTTGTAACGGATATTTGATGTTGACAACTCAACATCAAGTCATATACTGGTAGACACCCGGAGGAACCACTCACATATTTACGGGCTAGATGGGTATGTGCCACCCGGTTGAGAATGGTTTTTGAAGGTTTTGATCCTTAAATAGGGTATTAATTTTCATTTGTCTCATCCTTAAATATGGTGAGGGTTTCCGTCTCATTAAAAACAAACAAGAAAGCGAGATAAGCAGATCAAATGTTTTCCCGGAAATTAACCATGCTATGGTCACGTTCCTTCGTGGTGATTTTAGTGACAACATTTCCTGCGTTTCAGCCACAAGGCGCCTGCGAGGCTCGGGTTCTCATCAATAGTCTTCCATGGCGGGAACGGCGAAAACCGGCGACTGAATACTCGAAATCTTGACTGGAAATACCAGACAAATCCAGAGCATGACGTGAAATCCTGACTCGAAATTCCGAGTCGAAAGAAGAGAGAATGTGCTCATTCTCCCTTGCTCGAAATCCTGACTCGAAATCGGACTCGAAATACTAACTCGAGATCCGCCTTGAAGATAGGTCAACCCTCGTGTGCTTGATATATATTCACTAAGTTGTATTTGGTTTCAATACTTCATGTTAACAGGTGAATAAATAAAGTTATTAATACGAAATTGTTAGTTTCTTCTGTTGTCCGGCCACCTCACCTCCAAACTATCTCGTCAGCAAAGGAATCGCCATCAAGAATTATATATCTTTATACTAATCAAAAGGAAAAATCTCTAAAAGAAAATTCTTAGCTTTCACTTTGAAAGTTAAGGAAGCAAGGGTCAAGTGACAATATTACCCTACTTTCGTCAGAGAGGCTGTTGGTACGTTAACAACTTGCTTCTCTCGACCGATGCAAATAAAGTATTCGAAAAAAGTTGCAAGTATAGATGAATACATGTACCCAAACCAATGAATCTAAACCGTTAATTTATTGTATTTCAAAACGAATTTCCTGCCAAAATTTTAAAGTGATTGTGTGGAGGGTAAAGATGCAATTACGATCAACAAATTTGTATTTATGATTGACGAAGAAGTTGAAATTCTAGCTTAGCAATGCACCAGTCATTTGAAACCCTCGGACACCTTTTCCGCTTGCGGATGAACGGGGCATTTGAATTCTCCGTTACCCGGGGCCAAAGTAAATGTAGAGCTGCCCCGCTCCCACATGACCCACACACACCCCTGTTATCGCCAAGCGTAACAAGGGGTCAAATCAAAATCAAATGACTGGTGTATAATCCTAGGTTAGTAAGCTGTGTCAAATATTGCGCAGTTATTATGTGGTGATAATTTCATTGGAGGTAAGATGGTTTGGTTGCAAGAGGACCGTAAACCTTTCTTTTTTATCGATATTTTCTTTTTTCATGTTCATTCAACCATGCCATTCTTTTCCAAGATTGTGATTCCAGTCCATGTCTCAATGGAGGAACCTGTTTTCAAGACGAAAGTGGAGAAGAGTACAACTGTAAATGTACTAGTGGATGGAAAGGAGACAATTGCGAACAAAAATTTACAGGTACCCACTAATATCAATAAACGTTCTTGCTTATAGATTTGTGGCTTCTACGGAAACGCAGCGATCTCCATCACTTCGCCTTTAGGTGCTCACTTCGAAATATCTTGCATTAGCGGTGAATTCCATATTTTGGAAAGACGTAGAATGATTGTTTATGAATTAACGTGCGTTGGCTTGCAACACTTCTCATAGTTATATCAACTGTAAAATATTTTATTGTTTCATGTTTATTTATGCAACAGTGTCATTCTTTTCCTAGCTTATTGTAGAGTCTAAATCAGTTGGCATTCAAGCTACGGATTGAACCGGATTACAACAACCGAATAAGGCATCGCAATTCTAAACCCCTCCACTCACGTACACTCCCGCTGGTCTATCCCATAATCGTCTTTACATATCCCGGCATACACTACAACCCCTCTTCCCCTAAGAACAAGACCATGGCCGAAAATTTTGGACATTTGAGCACGCATAGCAATAGCGGCTTTTCCCAATCGATATTAAAAATGGTGTACGGAATTACAAAGCATTATGTGAGACGAGACTGATTTACGGAAAATACAAGAACAACTAATGCAGCTGTTTTTCAGTTTGCCAAAATCGAGTATCATTCAGAGACATTTCAACGTTATTTTAGTTAAAAAACCTACAACAAAAATGAATTCCATAGCTTTCGCTCAGAACGATATCGTTTTGCAACTTTAGCTCCAGTCAAAGCCGTGGAAACTCTTGCACACGATCACTGACAAAACACAGGTGTCATTTCGACAGTTCGCGTGTGGTGATTTTCACGCGCACTTACTTGCTTCGCTCACTCTAATATCCATGAAAAAAAATTACAGTTTGATTGCCAGTAGAAAAAACATACCTTTTTATTATATAGCTACTGATGAAATACCAGAATTTTTTCTTTCACTAAAAAAATCATATCTTTATCGCGCGCAGTGAAGATACTATTTTTATCTTTCACGTGTGAGGATATTGGTGTCGCCATGGTTACTAACATTAATTTTGACTTTTTGGAACAGAAAATCATGAGTATTATTGTCTTTATTTCTCCTTGATAACTTTATATCCCAGTTTCATAACATTTTTGTGACAGGCATTTTGCCATAGGTGACCACTTTAATGGCACTATTTTGCTGTTTCGAAAATGAATTAAAAAAAAAAGTTGTGTCTTATGTAGAAATTTCATCAGCATCTGTAAAATAAACGGAACATTACAGGAAATTTAAGGAAGTAAGGGTCAAGTGACAATATTACTCTACTTTCATCAGAAAGGCTGCTGGTCCTTTTTTCTAACAACTTGCTCCTGTCGACCGATGCAAATAAAGTATTCGAAAAAAGTTGCAAGTATAGATGAATACATGTACGCAAAACAATGAATCTAAACCGTTAATTTATCGTATTTGGAAAAGAATTTTCTGCCAAAATTTTAAAGTGATTGTGTGGAGGGTAAGGATGCAATTACGATGGACAGATTTGTATTTATGATTGGCGAAAAAGTTGAAATTCTAGCTAAGCAATGCAGCAGTCATTTGAAACCCTCGGACACCTCCCCCTTCGGGGATGAACGGGACATTTGACTTCTCCCCTCCCCAGGCCAAAGTAAATGTAGAGCTGCTCCGCCCCCACATGACCCACACACACACCTTTTATCGCCAACACTAACAAGGAATGACAAATAATAAAATGATAGTTGGAAAGAACACGTGGATTTTGGTGCTGCTATCGTAACAATTGCAAACCCTCGCTGAAGAAGGAAAATGACGACTTGATTTCAATATGTTACAACTTGAAGTCACAAAATGCGAAATAAAAAATAATAATAAAAAAACCCCGTCTTTTGGAGTTTTTTTTAGATTGACTCAATCATTACAAGTGTGCTTTCATTATTTCCACGATACTTCTACCAGAACTACATCAAAAATTATTAAACGATTGGGCCACTTATATGGGGAAAAATAAGAAGAGTCTTGAAATCCTCGAATAAAAGGCACAAAAAATGTGTCCATGCCTTAAATAAGACGCGACTCAGCTAAGACACTCCTTATATGCTCGTATAAATGGAGCAGTTTGTGTCTTATTTAAGACGTGTCTTATGTAAGCCGCCTGAAAAACACTTTGCGAGGCATATTTCTTAGCTGCGAGAAGCGATTAAAACGTATTAAAAATGAATACTACGCGGGACAAAAATGAAAACACTGACCACAGAGTCACCGCCCCACTTATTCCCCGGTCTGAGAGTCGAGGACCGTGATTTTATTGGATGGCCGCCTATACCGGGGAACAAAAATGGAGTGATTATAAAGTGAAAGGCCTCGCAGTACGTCGGTGATCCCCAAGGCGGAGGGTGGGTGGTTCGGGGGTTTCAAATGACTGGTGTATAATCCTAAGTTAGTAAGCTGCGTCAATTATCGCAGATTTATTATGTGATGATGATTTCATTGGAGGCAAGATGGTTTGGTTGGAAGAGGACCGTAAACCTTTCTTTTTTTTATTGATATCTTCTTTTTTCATGTTCATTCAACCGTGTCATTCTTTTCCAAGCTTGTGATTCCAGTCCATGTCTCAATGGAGGAACCTGTTTTCAAGACAGATGTGGAGTTGAAGAGTACATCTGTAAATGTACTAGTGGATGGAAAGGAGACAACTGCGAAGAAAAAAATATTACAGGTACCCACTAATATCAATAAACGTTATTGATTATACATCTGTGACTTCTACGGAAACCCAGCGATCTCCATCACATCGCGTTTAGGTGCTCACTTCGAAATATTATACACTTAATGTCAGATCCCAAGGGAAACAGTTAGTTTTGTTTTCCCGAGAGCCCTGATGTTTCCCGAGACGAAGTCGAGGGAAACATCAGGACTCGAGGGAAAACAAAACTAACTGGTTTCCCGAGGGATCTGACATTAAGTGTTTTGTTATATTTCTAGACTTTCACTTCAACAGCAACAAAAGAATAACCGGAGCGAACGAAAACGAACCAAAACAGTCGACGCGGTACTTACAACAACACAAATTTAATTCTCAAAACCACTGAATGAATGATTTACAAACAAAAGTACTTTCCTTATATCATCTGCATTTTTTCCCTCCACTAGCTGCTGTTTTTCTTCTGGGAACTTCAGGGATAACTTTAAAAATCGTTGCTTTTTAGCTTGAGGCTTCGTGATTGTGTTGTTGTGTTCATTCACGAAAAAGACAACTGGCAGGACCTGGCGGTGTTTTCCCGCCTTCTGTCACGCCACTTTCCACCATGCTTTGATCACGTGCTGCAATGTATCCCGAGCGGGATACATTGTTTAATGTATCACGATCGGGATACATTTGATTTTAGTCAAGGCCACGTGACCAAGAATCAACCAATGGCAGTCCCTGTTTAGTTAAGTGAAATTCTAGGAATATAACAACATGCATTAGCGGTGAATTCCATATTTTGGAAAGACGTAGTATGATTGTTTATGAATTAACGTGCGTTGGCTTGCAACACTTCTCACAGTTATGTCAACTGTAAAAATATCTTATTGTTTCATGTTCATTCATGCAACAGTGTCATTCTTTTCCTAGCTTGTTGTAGAGTCTAAATCAGTTGGCATTCAAGCTACGGATTGAACCGGATTACAACAACCCAATAAGGCATCGAGATTCTAAACCCCTCCACTCACGTATACTCCTGCTGGCTCCTGCTGGTCTATCCCATAATCGTCTTTACATATCCCGGCATACACTACAACCCCTCTTTCCCTAAGAACAAGACCATGACCGAAAATTTTGGACATTTGAGCCCGCATAGCAATAGCGGCTTTTCCCAATCGATATTGAAAATGGTGTACGGAATTACAAAGGATTATGTGAGACGCGACTGACTTAAGGAAAATTCAAGAACAACTAATGTAGCTGTTTTTCAGTTTGCCAAAATCGAGTAGCATTCAGAGACATTACAGCGCTATTTTAGGTTAAAAACCTACAACAAAAATGATTTCTTTATCTTTCACTCAGAACGACATCGTTTTGCAATTTCAGCTACAGTCAAAGGCGTGGAAACTCTTGCACACGATCACTGACAAAACACAGGTATCATTTCGAAATTTCGCGTGGGGTGATTTTCACGCGCACTTACTTGCTTCGGTCACTCTAATATCCATGAAAAAAAAAAATTACAGTGCCATTGCCAGGAGAAAAAATATACCTTTTTATCCAGCCAGAACCGCGACATAAATTTTCTATATTTTTAGTTAGCGAGGCGCTCATTTAGATTTCCCAGCCAGCTAATTAGCCAATGTAATTTTTCCCAGCTAGCTCAAATTCTGCATGAAGAGGGGGTATTTTGTCGAGCGGCTCCGTTGGGTACTCCTGAAAACAATCGAAGATTATATTATTGTACAGAAAATAACAAAAGATCTAACGAATATAATTTGCCAAACTCGATTCATAAACTGCAGATAAAACCCTATCGGGAAATTAAAAACATCCGATCTTTGGCTTATGAATGTACCTTTCACTTTGGCCGTTATAAACACGACCCAAACGCAATCCAGCCTAAATTGGAATCTCACGCTAAATCCCCCAATTCACAGTTTTTAAACAGCGATATTTCGTTCCTCCTTTGCTTAATTTTGCTCCACCAGCCCTGGTTCGAAAGCTTGTTTCCTCGACAATCTTTCGCCATTGCTTGTATTGGCAGTACTTTCAGTCAGCGGCTTTTACTTGGCACAAAACGTTCACGTATTCTACCTCTCGATGTGTCCTTAGATATGATCCCGCAAATATGAGCAACTAAAATCAGCGGATAAGAGCGTTAACAAATTAAAGGCCCGAAAGTAATTACTTCCGGACATCACATTCCGTGCATCTTATATTATGATGCACGGAATGTGATGTCCGTGATTTCTGGCCGTGCCTTAAACATCGCCGAAACACAACATGAACGGGTTACTACGCTTCTAACAACGAGTCTGATTAAAGTGTTTAGTAAAGAGTCACTCTGAGAGCGTCAACACGCTTCTAACGCGAAACTACTTAAAATGTTCAATTAAGTGTCTTTCTGCGTTGGCAATGTGCTTCTAACGCGAGTCTGGTATTAAAATGTTCAGTAAACCTAATTAAAATGTTCAAGAAAAGTGTATTATTGTGAGATTTACGTATTATTTGAGATTTGAATATATGAAGAATCTAAAATTATCGAGAGGAGGCTACTGTATCGGCAAATTTGTGTTCTCAAATCATATGGAAACTTCAGGAGAAAAGGCAAATTCTGATCTCTTTGTTCATGAATTAGAGTGTTCTGACCAAATTATTTGTTTGCAAAATATGTACTGATCCCTTTATCGCTGGAAAAATACCGCGACTGTCCAAAAATTATTTGCTGACTACACTGCAATGCCGCCCTTAACGCATGGAGATAACTTGACTAAGCCACAAGACTAACAACGGGTTGGATCTTGAGACATGTTCTCGAGTGAGGATTTCGAGTTAGTATTTGGAGTCGGATATCGAGTCAGGATTTCGAGTTAGGATTTCGAGTCAGGGGTTGTTAACCATTTACAAAATGATTCCGGAAAATCAGTCCGGTTGGAAAGTAAATGGAACACGACTTTTTGAGTTGTTCCAGCGGAAAGTTTCCCGGAGCAATGTTCCAAATTCCGGTGGGAAAATGAAATGGTTCTGTTTGGGAACCTTCAAAAAACATGGGCTGTAATTAGAGGCGATTTTTTTTTTTACTATTTTAGGCTCTAATCTGTTTGGGTATACTTTGTATTGAGCGGAACGTTCTTCCCGCTAGCCACGTCAAATTTTAACTTTTTATGTTTGCGCAAAAGATTTCCACCCAGGTGGTTTGTGTAAGGGACTGGTCAAAAAGTATAGGGGGGGGGGGGGGGGGGGGGGGTGGGGCGGGGCATTTTGGAAAATGGGGTGGAAAAAAAACACATGACCCCCCCCCCCCAT
>BOPM01000091.1:283268-311698 GCA_022179025.1 Porites australiensis | reverse complement strand
CGCACAACAGGTTTGTGAGTATTTTAGCAATAATTCCAGCTGGCTGTGTTTTACATAACAAGTGTAGTCAACTGTCTCGTTAGTAGTTAGTGCCTATGTATGTAATAAGATAAGGTGACCCACCCCAAGGGTAGCTGAAAATTGCACGACCCACCCCTTGCACAAGGTTCAAAACCTCATAACCCACCCCCTCTCTGCGCTGGCCCACCCCCCATCCAATACTTTTTCACCAGTCCCTGAATGTAAATTAAGCACCCCAGTTTCGGGCCTTCACAGCCGTTTTTTGGTAAATATAACTTATTTGTACTAATTGCAAACGTGATTCCGGGACGAAATTTCCTGGTAGTGAATTTTAGTCTGCTTAGCAAACGTTTCCGCGTGAGTTCGTCGAGAAAGTTGGGACAAGAGCAAAAAATAGTAATGAGGGACAGGGAGGAGGAGGGGAGAGATGGAAAGGATCATGGCGTTTGCGGGCAAGCGTTTCCTCTTCTTCCCTCCCCCTTCCCACTCCATTTTAAATTTGTTTTCGCCACAACTTTCGCGCAATAACTCGATTGGAAACGCTTGCTATGCACGATAAATTTTGCTAGCCTGCGTAAACAAACGCCTTTTTCAACTTCTGTTTCCCAAGCTAGAATTTTTTTTTTTTCAAAATTTGCCCATACCATGAAATGACCGATTTTCCCATGTAATTCAGTCAGTCAAACAATCAGAATTTCGAGTTAAGATTTGAATAAGATTGGTGAGTATAAATCCCAGACTGCGGACTGGGTCCTGAAAACACGGACTTGCAACTACGTAGTGGGTAAAGCGTACAACGGACTGTATTTTAAAAACAGCTCGTAAAAGATAAAACGGAATGAAACAGATCGCGGACTAGCATTAGCCTGGGACCAGGCTCCACAGTACGTAGGGGAAAAAGGCAAAAAATGCGGTGAAATAGGAAAAAATATCTGCTTGCGAAGCGAGCCAAGCGGTGGTCGGCGAGCGCAGTATTTTTTTTTTTTTCGCCCACCGACGATTTCCTTCTCCTTTTCTCCTTACAGTGTAAACTTTCCTCTCGCTCGTAACGCAATCTCTTCTTCCTATTAAACGTCCGTGGAAAGAAAACGTTACGAAACCCTATAAAAAAGTGGACACTTAAGGTAAAGCTCATGCGCTACCCAAGGATACTGAAACATGAAACTCCGAACTAAGAAGCATCGAATTAATAAGTCCAATTAAACCAACCAACGATAACGGATATTTGCAACGGACTCTTACTGAAGAACTTACACAACTGGGGCCCGTTTCTCGAAAGTCCCGATAATTAACGGGCCCAGTAAGCTGTCTCCGTTTACATTAAAGATCGAGGTTTCAATAGTTTTGCATCTAACATGATAAAACTGTCAGTTAATGAAACTAAATGGAGTAGTTTGCTAGCCAGGACCCGCGCTCTTATTCTTTATATTTCGATTTGAATTTTTGATTTCGGGCCCGTAAAGTTACCGGGACTTTCGAGAAACGGGCCCCTGGTCCTTTAATTCTGTCTAATCAAGTCATATACTGGTAGACCCCCGGAGGAACTACTCACATATATACGGGCTAGATGGGTATGTGCCACCCGGTTGGGAATGGTCTTTGAGGGTTTCGATCGTTAAATAGGGTATTAATTTTCATTTGTCTCACCCTTAAATAAGGTGAGGGTTTCTGTCTCATTAAAAACAAACAGGAAAGCGAGATAAGCAGATCAAATATATTCCCGGAACTTAACCATGCTATCGTCACGTTCCTTCGTGGTGATTTTAGTGACAAAATCTCCTGCGTTTCCGCCTTAAGGCACCTCCGAGGCTCGGGTTCAATAGTCTTCCATGGCAGGAACGGCGAAAACCGGCGACTGATGACTCGAAATCTTGACTGGAAATACTAGACAAATCCTGAGCATGACTTGAAATCCCGACGCGAAATTCCGACTCGAAAGGAGAGAGAATGTGCTCATTCTCCCTTGCTCGAAATCCTGGCTCGAGATCCGACTCAAAATACTGGCTGGAGATCCGCCTTGAAGATAGGTCAACCCTCCTATGCATTATATATATTCACTAAGTTGTATTTGGTTTCTATACTTTATGTTAACAGGTGAATAAATAAAGTTATTAATATGAAATTGTTAGTTTCTTCTGGTATCCGGTCACCTCACCACCAAACTATCTCGTCACCAAAGGAACCGCCATCAAGAATTATATATATTTATACTTATCGAAAGGAAAAGTCTCTAAAAGAAAATTCTTAGCTTTCACTTTGAATTTATAATGAAATTTAAGGAAGTAAGGGTCAAGTGACAATATTACCCTACTTTCATCAAAAAGGCTGTTGGTACGTGTTTTAACAACTCGCTAATGCCGACCGATGCAAATAAAGTATTCGAAAAAGGTTGCAAGTATAGATAAAGTACATGTACGCAAACCAAAGAAACTAAACCGTTAATTTATCGTATTTCAAAACGAATTTCCTGCCAAAATTTTAAAGTGATTGTATGGAGGGTAAGGATGCAATTGCGATGGACAGATTTGTATTTATGATTGACGAAGAAGTTGAAATTCTAGCAAAGCAATGCACCAGTCATTTGAAACCCTCGGACACCTCCCCTCGGGGAAGACCGGGGCATTTAAATTCTCCGTTACCCGGGGCCAAATTAAATGTTGAGCTGCCCCGCAAGTAACTGGTGTATAATCCTAGGTTAGTAAGCTGTGTCAATTATTGCACAGTTATTATGTGGTGATAATTTCATTGGAGGCAAGACGGTTTGGTTACAAGATGTCCGTAAACCTTTCTTTCTTATCGATATTTTCTTTTTTCATGTTCATTAAACCGTGTCATTCTTTTCCAAGCTTGTGATTCCAGTCCATGTCTCAATGGAGGAACCTGTTTTCAAGACGAAAGTGGAGAAGAGTACAACTGTAAATGTACTAGTGGATGGAAAGGCGACAAGTGCGAACAAAAGTTTACAGGTACCCACTAATATCAATAAACGTTCTTGCTTATACATTTGTGCCTTGTAAGGAACCCAGCGATTTCCATAGACATCTGCTCAGTTCGAAATATCATGCATTAGCGGTGAGTTCCATATTTTGGAAAGACGTAAGATAAATGTTTATGAATTAACGCGCGTTGGCTTGCAACCCTTTTCATAGTTATGTCAACTCTATAAAATATCTAAAATAGATAAAATTCGTATCCCCGCGCGGCCATGTAATATCCTCTATTTATCCAGGCAGAACCCCGGCATACATTTTCCATATTTTGAGCTAGCGAGGCGCTCATTTAGATTTCCCAGCCGGCTAATTAGCCAATGTAATTTTTCCCAGCTAGCTCAAATTCTGCATGAAGAGCGGGTGTTTTGTCGAGCGGCTCCGTTGGGTACTCCTGAAAACAATCGAAGATTACATATTGTACAGAAAATAACAAAAAATCTAACGACGCTACACAATTTGCCAAACTCGATTCATAAACTACAGATAAAATCCTATCGGGAAAATAAAAAATCTGATTTTTATCTTAGGAATTTAGACTTTAGCCGTTAAAAACACGACCCAAACGCAATCCAGCACAAATTGGAATCTCACGCTAAATCCCCAAATTCACCGTTTTTAAAAAGCGATATTTCGTCCCTCCTTTGCTTAATTGTGCTTCACCACCCATGGTTCGAAAGCTTGTTTCATCGACAATCTTTCGCCGTTGCTTATATCGACAATACTTTCAGTCAGCGGCTTTTACTTGCCACAAAACGTTCACGTATTCTACCACTCGGTGTGTCCTTAGATATGAGCCTGCAAATATGAGCAACTAAAAATCAGCGGATAAGAGCGTTAACAATGTCCCGAATGTAAGGTGCACGGAATGTGATGTGCGTGATTTCTGGCCACGCCATAACATCGACGAAACACAACATGAACGGGTTACTACGTTTCTAACAACGAGTCTGATTAAAGTGTTTAGTAAAGAGTCACTCTGAGAGCGTCAACACGCTTCTAACGCGAAACTGATTAAAATGTTCAATGAAGTGTCTTTCTGCGTTGGCAATGTGCTTCTAACGCGAGTCCGGTATTAAAGTGTTCAGTAAGCCTAATTAAAATGTTCAAGAAAAGTGTATTATTGTGAGATTTGTGTATTATTTGAGATTTGAATTTATGAAGAATCTAAAATTATCGAGAAGAGGTTACTGTATCGGCAAATTTGTGTTCTCAAATCATATGGAAACTTCAGGAGAAAAGGCAAATTCTGATCTCTTTGTTCATGAATTAGAGTGTTCTGACCAAATTATTTGTTTGCAAAATATGTACTGATCCCTTTATCGTTGGAAAAATACCGCGACCGTCCAAAAATTTTTTGTCGACTACACTGCAATGCCGCCCTTAACGCATGGAGATAACTGGACTAAGCGACAAGACTAACAACGGGTTGGATCTTGAGACATGTTCTCGAGTCAGGATTTCGAGTTAGGATTTCGAGTCAGGGGTTGTTAACCATTTACAAAATGTTTCCGGAAAATCAGTCCGGTTTGAAAGTAAATGGAACACGACTTTTTGGGTTGTTCCAGCGGAAAGTTTCCGGGAGCAAAGTTCCAAAATTCCGGTACGAAAATGAAATGGTTCCGTTTGGGAAGCTTCAAAAAACATGGGCTGCGATTAGAGGCGATTTATTTTTTTTACTACTTTAGTCTGTAAGCTGTTTGGTTATACTTTGTACTGAGCGGGTCGTTCTCCCCGCTAACCACGTCAAATTTTAAAGTTTCATGTTTGTGCAAAAGATTTCCACCCGGGTGGTTTGTGTAAATGTAAAGCACCGCAGTTTGAGGCCTTCGCGGCCGTTTTCTGCTAAATGTAAATTATTTGTACTAATGGTAAACGCACAAAAAACAGGAAAGCGAGATAAGCAGATCAAATGTATTGCGGGAACTTAACCACGCTATCGTCACGTTCCCTCGTGGTGATTTTAGTGACAAAATTTCTTGCGTTTCCGCCATAAGGAGCCTCTCTTCCATGGCGGGAACGGCGAAAACCGGCGACGGATGACTCGAAATCTTGACTGGAAATGCTAGACAAATCCTAAGCATGACTTGAAATTCTAGCCTACGTGTAGCCGCACCCTTCCTCCCAACAAAGGAAAAACTCCCTCCGTTTTTCCTTTCTCGGAGGAAGGGTGCACCTACACGTTGGCTATTGAAATCCTGACTCGAAATTCTGACTCAAAATACTAACTCGAGTTCCGCCTCGAAGATAGGTCAGCCCTCTTGTGCATGATATATATTCTCTAAGTTGTATTTGGTTTCTATACTTTATGTTAACAGGAGAATAATAATAATAATAAAGTTATTAATATGAAATTGTTAGTTTCTTTTGGTGTCCGGTCACCTCACCACCAAACTGTCTCGTCACCAAAGAAATCGCCATCAAGAATTATATACCTTTACACTTATCGAAAGGAAAAGTCTCTAAGAGAAAATTCTTAGCTTTCACTTTGAATTTATAATGAAATTTAAGGAGGTAAGGGTCAAGTGACAATATTACCCTACTTTCATCAAAAAGGCTGTTGGTACGTTTTTTTAAACAACTCGCTCCTGTCGACCTATGCAAATAAAGTATCCGAAAAAAGTTGCAAGTATAGATGAATACATGTACGCTAAACAATGAATCTAAACCGTTAATTTATTGTATTGATTTGCGAAGAAGTTGAAATTCTAGCTAAGCAATGCACTAGTCATTTAAAACCCTCGGACACCTCCCTCCTCGGGGATGACCGGGGCATTTGACTCCTCCGCTCCCCGGGTCAAATTAAATGTTGAGCTCCCCATGCCCACATGACCCACACACACACCTGTTATCGGCCAAGCGTAACAAGGGATGACAACTAATAAAATGATAGTTGGAAAGAACACGTGGATTTCGGTGCTGCTATCGCACAACTTGCAAACCCTCGCTGAAGAAGGAAAATGACGACTTGATTTGAAGACGTTACAACCTTCAAGTCACAAAATGCGAGATAAAAAAAATACAGTCTTTTGGTGTTTTTTTAGGTTGACTCAGTGATTACAAGTGTCTTTATTTCCACGATACTTCTACCAAAACTACACCAAAAGTTAGTAGACAATTGTTGGTTTTCACATGACGTCACTAAAATTCAAACTACAATACTATCGATCCTACCGAGATTTTACTTTGACGATGTATTAGAGCAACTGAAAATTATTTTTTATACAAATTTTCGCTTCAAAAGGGTTCTTGGTTTTGTGATAGGGTACGCGTGAATTTCTAAGATTTTGCGTGACGCGTCATTTACATGACGGCTAAGAGAGCTGCCATGTAGGTTAAAAAAATGATTTATTTCAGGGAATTTTGCTGTCTAAACAGTTCATGTATTAGAAAAAAGTATTACTTTAATGTTTATGAGTTTCTCGAAGAATGAATTCCCGCTTTTATAGCAAAACTCGGTAACAGATGTTTCTGTTGGTTTCCGTCCGCCATGTTGGAGCCCATCCGGATGAGCACCAGCATGGTGTCTCCATTCAAATCTCTATAAATTTGGGTAAAACATTTCTTCGGATATCTCGTATTAGAAATATTAGTGTGATCTGAATCTTGGCGAGGGTCTTTGCATATTTACCTGACCGTTCTTTTCCCAGATCCTGGACTTTATCTATTGAACGGTGTTGATTTTTATTTTGATCTATTTTGAATGGCGTGACACTAAAAACCAGCAATTGGGCCACTCATACAATGAAAAATAAGACGAATCTTATGAAATCCTCGTATAAAAGGCACAAAAAATGTTCTCACGCCTTAAATAAGACGCGACTCAGCTAAGACACTACTTATATGCTCGTATAAATCGAACAGTTTGCGTCTTATTTAAGACGTGTCTTATATAAGCCGTCTCAAAAACACTGTGGAGCATATTTCGTAGCTGCGAGAAGCGATGAAAACGTATTCAAAATAAGTACTAGGCGGGACAAAAATGAAAACACTGACCACAAAGTGACTGCCCCGCTTTTTCCCCGGTCTGAGAGTCGAAGAAAATGATTTTAGTGTATGGCCGCATATACTGGGGAACAAAAGTGGAGTGATTATAAAGTGAAAGGCCCCGCATTTCTTTGGTCACGCCCAAGGCGGAGGGTGGGGGGTTAGGGGGTTTCAAATGACTGGTGTATAATCCTAGGTTAGTAAGCTGTGTTATTGCACAGTTATTATGTGGTGATGATTTCATTGGAGGCAAGACGGTTTGGTTGCAAGATGACCGTAAACTTTTCTTTTTTATCGATATCTTCTTGTTTCATGTTCATTCAACCGCGTCATTCTTTTCCAAGCTTGTGATTCCAGTCCATGTCTCAATGGAGGAACCTGTTTTCAAGACAAAAATGGAATCAAAGAGTACATCTGTAAATGTACTAGTGGATGGAAAGGAGACAACTGCGAAGAAAAAAATATTACAGGTACCCACTAATATCAATAAACGTTCTTGATTATACATTTGTGGCTTGTACGGAACCCAGCGATCTCCCAGTCACATCGCGTTTAGTTGCTCAGTTCGAAGTATCATGCATTAGCGGTGAATTCCATATTTTGGAAAGACGTAGGATGATTGTTTATGAATTAAAGCGGGTTGGCTTGCAACCCTTCTCATATTTATATCAACTTTAAAAATATCTTATTGTTTCATGTTCATTTATGCAACAGTGTCATTGTTTTCCTAGCTTGTTGTAGAGTCTAAATCAGTAGGCATTCAAGCTACGGATTGAACCGGATTACAACAACCCAATAAGGCATCGCAATTCTAAACTCCTCCACTCACGTACACTCCTGCTGGTCTATCCCATAATCGTCTTTACATATCCCGACATACACTACAACCCCTCTTTCCCTAAGAACAAGACCATGGCCGAAAATTTTGGACCTTTGAGCCCGCATAGCAATTAGCGGCTTTTGCCAATCGATATTGAAACTGGTGTACGGAATAGGACAATTGCACGATGACGATATTTGACTACAACTACCACAATTCATTTCGGTTTTGCTTTGTTATTTAAATTTGTCAATCCCGCTGAGGATTACAGAACAATAGCCTTAATTTGCATAAGAAAACAACAAACTCAAGGATTCTGGTAGTTGTAGTCAAATGACGTCATCGTGCAATTGTCCTATTTACAATGCATTATGTGAGACGCGATTGATTTACGGAAAATTCAAGAACAACTAATGTAGCTGTTTTTCAGTTTGCCAAAATCGAGTAGCATTCAGAGACATTTCAGCGCTATTTTAGTTTAAAAACCTACAACAAAAATGATTTCTTTAGCTTTCACTTAAAACGATATCACTTTGCAATTTCAGCTCCAGTCAAAGGCGTGGAAACTCTTGCACACGATCACTGACAAAACACAGGTGTCATTTCGAAATTTCGCGTGTGGTGATTTTCACGCGCACTTACTTGCTTCGGTCACTCTAATATCCATGAAAAAAAAATTACAGTGCGATTGCCAGGAGAAAAAATATACCTTTTTGTCCAGCCAGAACCGAGGCATAAGTTGTCCATATTTTTAGCTAGCGAGGCGCTCATTTAGAGTTCCCAGCCAGCTAATTAGCCAATGTAATTTTTCCCAGCTAGCTCAAATTCTGCATGAAGAGGGGGTATTTTGTCGAGCGGCTCCGTTGGGTACTCCTGAAAACAATCGAAGATTATATATTGTACAGAAAATAACAAAAAAGTCTAACGAATATAATTTGCCAAACTCGATCCATAAACTGCAGATAAAACCCTATCGGGAAAATAAAAAAAATCCGATCTTTGGCTTATGAATGTCCTTTCACTTTGGCCGTTATAAACACGACCCAAACGCAATCCAGCCTAAATTAGAATCTCACGCTAAATCCCCCAATTCAGCGATATTTTGTTCCTCCTTTGCTTAATTTTGCTCCACCAGCCCTGGTTCGAAAGCTTGTTTCAACGACAATCTTTCGCCATTGCTTGTATGGGCAGTACTTTCAGTCAGCGGCTTTTACTTGGCACAAACGTTCACGTATTCTACCTCTCAATGTGTCCTTAGATATGATCCCGCAAATATGAGCAACTAAAAATCAGCGGATAAGAACGTTAACAAATTAAAGGCCCGAAAGTAAGATGCACGGAATGTGATGTCCGTGAGTTCTGGCCATGCCTTAAACATCGCCGAAACACAACATGAACGGGTTACTACGCTTCTAACTCGAGTCTGATTAAAGTGTTTAGTAAAGAGTCACTCTGAGAGCGTCAACACGCCTCTAACGCGAAACTACTTAAAATGTTCAATTAAGTGTCTTTCTGAGATGGCAATGTGCTTCTAACGCGAGTCCGGTATTAAAATGTTCAGTAAACCTAATTAAAGTGTTCAAGAAATTTAAAAGTGTATTATTGTGAGATTTAAGCATTTTTTTAAGATTTGAATATATGAAGAATCTAAAATTATCGAGAGGAGGTTACTGTATCGGCAAATTTGTGTTCTAAAATCATATGGAAACTTCCGGAGAAAAGGCAAATTCTGATCTCTTTGTTCATGAATTAGAGTGTTCTGACAAAGTTATTTGTTTGCAAAATATGTACTGATGCCTTTGTCGTTGGAAAAATACCGCGACCGTCCAAAAATTATTTGCTGACTACACTGCAATGGAGATATACTAAGTAAAAAGACTAACAACGGCAGGATTTCGAGTTGGATCTCGAGATATGTTCTCGAGTCAGGATTTCGAGTTAGGATTTCGAGTCAGGGGTTGTTAACCATTTACAAAACGTTTCCGGAGAATCAGTCCGGTTGGAAAGTAAATGGAACACGACTTTTTGGGTTGTTCCAGCGGAAACTTTCTGGGAGCAATGTTCCGAATTCCAGTTGCAAAATGAAATGGTTCCGTTTAGGAAGCTTCAAAAAACAGGGGCTGTGATTAGAGGCGATTTATTTTTTTTACTATTTTAGGCTGTAAGCTGTTTGAGTATACTTTGAACTTTTCGGGTCGTTCTCCCCGCTAACCACGTCAAATTTTAAAGTTTTGTGTTTGTGCAAAAGATTTCCACGGGGGTGGTTTGTGTAAATGTAAATTAAGCATCCCTGTTTCAGGCCTTCACGGCCGTTTTTTGGTAAATGTAACTTATTTGTACTAATTGTAAACGCGATTCCGCTGCTTAGCAAGCGTTTCCGCGCGAGTTCGTCGAGAAAGTTGGGACGAGAGCAAAAAATAGTAATAAGGAGGGAGGAGAAGGGGAGAGATGGAATCACGGACTCGCAACTACGTACTGGGTAAAGCGTACAACGGACTGTATTTTAAAAACAGCTCTTAAAAGGTAGAAGGGAAAGAAACAGATCGCGGACTAGCATTAGCCTGGGAGCAGGCTCCACAGTACGTAGGGGAAAAAGGCAAAAAATGGGGTGAAATAGGAAAATAATATCTGCTAGCGAAGTGAGCCGAGCGGTGGTCGGCGAGCAAAGTATTTTTTTTTTTTTTTCGCCCACCGCCGATTTCTTTTTCCTTACAGTGTAAACATTCCTCTCGCTCGTCACGCAACCTCTTCTTCCTATTAAACATCCGTGGAAAGAAAACGTTACGAAACCCTATAAAAAAGTGGACACTTCAGGTGAAGCTCATGCGCTACCCAAGCAGACTGAAAAATGAAACTCCGAACTAAGAAGCATCGAATTAAGAAATCCAATTAAACCAACGCACGATAACGGATATTCGTGACGGACTCTTACTGAAGAACTTACACAACTGGTCCTTTAATTTAACCCTGTCTCATCAAGTCATATACTGGTAGACCCCCGGAGGACCTACTCACATATATACGGGCTAGATGGGTATGTGCCACCCGGTTGGGCATAGTTTTTGAGGGTTTCGATCCTTAAATAGTTTATTAATTTTCATTTGTCCCATCCTTAAATATGGTGAGGGTTTCCGTTTCATTAAAAACAAACATGAAAGCGAGATAAGCAGGTCAAATGTATTGCCGCGGAAATTAACCATGCTATCGTCACGTTCCTTCGTGGTGATTTTAGTGACAACATTTCCTGCGTTTCAGCCACAAGGCGCCTGCGAGGCTCGGGTTCTCATCAATAGTCTTCCATGGCGGGAACGGCGAAAACCGGCGACTGAATACTCGAAATCTTGACTGGAAATACTAGACAAATCCTAAGCATGACTCGAAATACTAACTCGAGATCCGCCTCGAAGATAGGTCAACCCTCGTGTGCATGATATATATTTGGTTTTTATACTTTATTTTTAAAGGTGATTATGAATAAATAAAGTTATTAATATGAAATTGTTAGTTTCTTTTGGTATCCGGTCACCTCACCACCAAACTATCTCGTCAGCAAAGGAATCGCCATAAAGAATTATATATATTTATAACTTATCTAAAGGAAAAGTCTCTAAAAGAAAATTCTTAATTAACTCAATTCGCTCCTCTCCACCGATGCAAATAAAGTATTCGAAAAAAGTTGCAAGTGCAGTAGAGAATACATGTACGCAAACCAATGACACTAAACCGTTGATTTATGGTATTTCAATTCGAATTTTCTGTGGTTACCGCCTGATAAGGAGAACACTGCCGGGCTAAATATGGATTTTACAATCTTTTTTTAATGTTATCGTAAGCGACTTGAGTAAACGTTCTCTCATTTTCAAGACAAAAACATAACTGTGAGGTTAAAAAGTATAGTCACGTAGACATTGACGCGTACTGCTTTAAGCGCGCACTACAATAATAGAAGTTTAAGTTAACTGCAGCATTGATCGCTTTGATTATGTTATAAAACAATAAGTTCACGCTTCAGCTGTGCGGAAGTCGAGATATTGAGCACTTAGGAAGTTTGGAGAGTAATACTTCAAAGGTACTAAATTTAACTTACTAAGGCGCTCGTACTGAGAATAATCCCCTCCAAAAATGAATATTTTAGCCCTGCGTTGACCTTGTTCCAAATTGGTGATGTTTCGTTTAGTATGAGACAATAGCAATATTCAAGGCGCGAACAAACACAAGCAATGTAATTTCTTTGTCCTAATACCATTTATGTCCCTGCATGTTCGATAAAGGACATTAAGCATTTTTTTTAGAGCGTGCGAGGAGATAAGATAAACGTGATTGTCCCAGTTTAAATTGTGGCTAATCAAAACCCCTACGTCTTTCCCAACATCAACACGGTCTAACTTAATCCCACCAAGGTAATAGTCCCTACCATCGATAGATCTTATACGAGTCACCCTTAAAACTTTACACTTCTTGGCATTAAACTCCATTACCGTGCTGCTATAGCAAAAATACACCTTCGCCTTCACCTCACAGAAAACCATGAGCAAACACTTCACATACTCGTTCAAGAAAAATGGTTCTTATTGTTTCAGTCCCAGCTTAATCAGTTGTAGATAGTTGTCAATTGCACACTAATCTCAAATGCAAAGGAGAGTATAAAAATACAATTTTGACATCCAATGTACCCTTATCATACGGGTGGAGGCGGCGGGGGGCGGGGAACGAGCATTTGAACAAGGTGGGTTCATCGTTGTCGGTGAAGAGGTGCCTAAGTGGAACAATCCCGCATAGTTTAACAGCAAATAACACATGAATTGCATGAATTCAATGTGATAGTTATCCACATGACCTATTAAACTCCATTCCCCAGACGACTGGAATAACTTATTCAAGTCATCCTGCAATTTGTCGCCGTCATCTAGTCATTAGCAAAGAGGGGTAACGATGTTTCCTTTGAAATTACATTAGGCATATCATTGATAAAAAGCAAGAACAGTTAAGACCCACCCTTGCGGGACTCCTGATGTTAAAAAGAGGAAATCAGATCACTCGTTATCTCGGAACCTTCTTATACCTTTCTCTTTACAACGGAAAGTGGCTCATTCTACAACATAATTTAATACTGATACAGGGCACGTCCCGGAGGTCATAACTTCATACAATTAAAGTATGTTAACCGTATTTCACGTTCTTTAACGGAACATACTGGAAAGAGTCATTAGACTTTAAAGGAAGGAAATAGATGACTACAACTCACAATCAGAATCAGCTTTGTTTGCTTGAACAAAGAATGCCTATTTTTCGGCGAATTAATAGTTTTTGAGCACCTCAATATGGATTTTACAATCTTTTTTAATGGTAACATAAGCGACTTAAGTAAACTGTCTCTCAGTTTCAAGACAAAACAATAACTGTGAGGTTAAAAAATATAGTCACGTAGACATTGACGCGGACTGCTTTGAGCGCGCACTACAATGATAAAAATTTAAGTTAACTGCTGCATTGATCGCTTTGATTATGCTATAAAACAATTAGTTTATGCTTCAGCTGTGCGGAAGTCGAGATGTCGAGCACTTGGGAAGTTCGGAGAGCACTAAAGAGGCTGCGCCTCGGGCAACTCTTACGCCTCTTTCGTGCTCTTAAAACTTCCCGCGTGCTCAATATCTCGACAAAGGTACGCTGACACTTGAACTAATTGTTAATATAAAAGCGCGCAAGGTTATTCAGCACGTATTATTCTACCGAAGACACCTTCACGGAATACTGCAGTTTTAGACAACAAAGTTGGTTCTCACAATGCGATTTGGGCTCAGCGCAGTTTTCTCTGTGGTTCTTATGGTGCAGATGGCACCAGTCCGCGCCAGTAAAAATTGTGAAACAAAAGTATGCAAGCAGTGCATTGGACAGGGAAGGATAACTCGCAAGGCTATCAAGGAACTTGATGAAAAACTATCAAAAAAGTTAGACCAGTTAATTAAACTGCTACAGCCCTCTGCCTCCCCAGGTAAGATGCGTTTACTTATAGCTTTTAATTTCTATGACTTACCTATGTTACCCTTACTTATCAATGAGTGCAAGGAAATGGCGGGCAAAAGCAACCAAGACGACTACGGCAACGAGAACGCAAACACACTTGGTTTTATGAACAAATTAATTGCTCTGCACGTGCATCACACGTTCTGGTGCCTTTTGCTCCAGATACGAAAGAAAAGAGACAGTGGGTACCATTTAAATAAGAAAGCACAAAATTAAAAAAAAAAAAAAGTTTACACCATTTCGTTTGCCAAAGCTTCAGAAGATGTCGGCTGTCGTTCGAGACGACGTACGTTTTTTCTACTCATTTTAGTATCTTTATCATATTTGGCCACTTGTTCTATCACAAGGTGATACAGGATACCCTCTTAATACAGACACCTCATTATCACGGACAGTTTGCTTTGTCCCTGGGGAAAGAAAGCCTCTTAACACTTTCCCTAAATTCAACTCTCTTAATACGGACACTTTCTATGGTCCCCTCAGTGTTAGTGTTAACGGGGTTTGACTGTTGGAAAGCACCGAGACCAAGGCAGCACTATCCTGCTTTCCTGTTCTTCGGAAAGGACACTTTGACTTAAGGTCCTATTTAGTAACAACAGTTAATACAAAATGGTCATATAACCATGCTGGTCACATGATCAGCGGTCACGTGACCTTATGCAGCCGCCATCTGGACAAAGACAAGTATGTTGATGTCGAAGAGTCTGTTTAAAAAGATTTACCTTGCTTAATAAATACATTTTTGTAGCATACACTGTAGCTAATACAGTTGTCTTACTTCTTACAGCTTCAACGTGCAAAGACATTTATGAAAAGAGTTTGTAAGTACAAGCAAGCGATAGAAAGTTACCTACTATAAAAGACACTGTGCCGCAAATTTTGAAATATATTATTACAATCTCTGAGCGTTCCAAATTAAAATTGCTAAAATTTCTTTGTAATTTTCTCTACCGATTGGCAGGTTAAATACACGAAAATCTGGGAAACCAACGTTGAAAATATTTTCTGGATAACAAAATATGGCTGCTGACTATAAAGTCAGTATCAAAACATCAACGAAATTAAAATGAGAAAAATAGCAGTAAATCAAATGCTTAAGCGATACTCGTGTTCAACACCGAAAGTCGGTTTAAAACAACAAAAGAAAGAAAAGAAAAAAGACTTAATGCATTTATTCAGGAGTGTTCGCCATGCATGGTCAAGGCAATTACAGTGTTTTTTTGTAGTCAGTGAAATGTACTAAATCTCTGAACTATATAAGAACTGGAGTTCCTGATATTTAGACAAGACTCTGAACTTACAAAAGAATCACTGCGGATGAAATCATGTTTAAAAGACTGTAAACGGCAATCAGTGAAGAAAGTCGATTGTCTATGGTGTCCGCAAATGTGTAGACGACAGAAACAAGTCTCAAATGTTATCCCTTTACTTTTAATTACTCGCTCAATTTATATCCTTCGTAAATAAGTTTTTTTTTGATGAATAAAGGCATTCTATCTAGTCCACAAAACCTCAGAGTTCAAGACAAATGCCCAACGGCAGTGTACTTTATCCGCTGTAAAAACAACCCAATAACGTAACTGTCACATAAACACAATAAAATATTTAATACAAATTAGACACAATTCTCTCCCTCTCCAGAGGACGGATTATATAAATATCGAGCTTTCCTAGGGTTTGCACAAACATTTCGTAACGTCGTTGCAGCTCATCAACTGCGGCCATCCTAGCCTGCGAACCGCAGACGTATTTCCGGTCGTCGCTTCTCTCCCTCCGACCGGAAATACCTCTGCGGTTCGCAGGCTACGGCGATCAGGACCCGACTCCAAAACAATATTCTGATACCCATAACAAAGAAAACCACATGTAATTCAAAATTCGCCAGATTTCGTAAGAAACTAGTCCACTCTACCAAAAAAGAGCAACTGTAGCTATGTCATTCTGAATGAATTTAGCCTTTTGGTTGCATGTTTGACCAGGTCCAAAGGAAACACAGCGTATTTGCTGGATGTTGGGTCTACAAAGGTTCCCGTATACTGTCACATGACTACGTATGGTCTTGATGCATGTGGAGGAGGTGGATGGACGCTGGTCATGAAGATCGATGGCTCAAAGGTATTAAAAACAAATGTTTTTACAACTAGCTTGGTTTAACATCAAAGTTAAATGTTCAAAAGCTGATTAACTATGTAGTCACGCATCAACAAGTTTACTCCCCCTATTGCCCAATTTCATAACGCGCCAGCGCCTGGCACTACCGGATTTTTTTCGGACTTTTCAAAAAGGCCAGTTTCAAAATGGCAGATAGTCAGAGTAAAACCTCCAACAAAAGGATTCTTTTTCGGAGAATCTGCCTAGGCTTACTAAGAAAAGGATGCAGTAGTCTGCCATGCCCTGAAGTTAAACATATAAAAAGCCGACAGTAAATGTGCGATGAACAGGTCCGCTGGAACCAAAGATGATTATGAATTTTCTACAGCAAAGGATCCTCTGTTTAATTCTACCCGCATCTGTAAAGTAGAGGGACATGGCAGGCAAGAACACAGATGTGATTGTGTACGTACGACCTTAACCTAGGTATGCTGGAGTCGCGGAAAAGAATAATGTCCGCTTGAAAGGTACTGAGTGTAGTGAACTTTGTGGCCTTATGTATGTTAAACCTAGTGTTCTTAAATCACATGCAGGGAGAATAAGGGACTAGTCTATACTCAGTGCACGCTAATCAGAAGGTAGATGTACGTGACATTTTTTATTGTGATAACAAGGTGGTTGCCCAAATTGTAAACACGTTCTTAGACCCAATAAGTTCCAAAAAGAGGTAGCTCCACAAGTGAGCCCTTGTAAACCATTGCCATTTAAAATTTTATCATTAAATTCATACATGTCGTGAGTGGTGTCTAAATTATTAGAATTGCAATGTCACTGGATGGTACAGAATCACACACACAGGGGCCTCACAAAAAAGCTATGCACAATTTATCTCTCTAAGAAAAATTACTTATGTATTATAACACTGGTCAATGCATGAGGTCTGGTCACAGGAACTGCAGTGTTACTGGGCGAGAAATGCCTCTAAAGTAAGACTGAAGTATACTTGCTTTTACCTATGTTCAGTGAGAACTGTTTCCGGTCTAATCTTTAGGATTTCCAATGAGACGCTGCGCAGCGGCGCGTAGGGGGGAAAACCAAATTTAGCCTTGCCGACCCAATACGGTGTTGCCGTTTCACTCAGAGTCACCCTAGCGTCGTGTTTCGCTTTTTGGTAGTCTTTACTTTACGGTTACTTTACGGTTTGTAAAAACAGCTACGCACACTTATCATTCCCCAATATTCGGTCGGATCCAGGGCCGTGAAAACCTCACTCGACGGGTTTTTTTCGAACAATTCAGCAATCTTTCCAATACTTCCAAGCAGCGAAAGTCTTTTTTTTTTTTTGCAGTAAAACCACTGCTGTTTGCTGTAGAATAGTGCCTTTATGGAGTAATCTGGCCGTTAATACCGTTAACATCGTTTCAACTGAATGCAATGACCTTTGTTTTACCCTCTATTTTGGAAGACATTTTGAATCCGGAATTTAAAAAGCCCGGAAAAATCCGGTAGTGCCAGGCTCCCGCACGGAATGAAATCAGGCAATTAAGGCAAACTATTAATGCTGGAGCAAAATGCAAGGAGTCCAATTTTTATCTGTTTGAAGTCTAGTAGATGAAAGATACAATCAGCTTCAAACAAAGTATGAAGAAGAAAATGGCAGCAGTAATAGACTAGAGAGTACTAAAGAGCTAAAGCAAACGCGTTTTTGAGCAACCCGCGAAGTTTAAACGAAGACCTAAAAAATGTTCACAATTGGCTAAAAGCAAACAAAGTCATCTAAGTATGACTAAAACCGAGTTCATGTTAATTGGATCTAGGCAGAGGCTAAGTACTGTAACAGTTTCCCCAACACTTGCAATCAATCATTTTCGAGTTACCCAAG
This sequence comes from Porites australiensis, assembly GCA_022179025.1. Taxonomy (NCBI): domain Eukaryota; kingdom Metazoa; phylum Cnidaria; class Anthozoa; order Scleractinia; family Poritidae; genus Porites; species Porites australiensis. The sequence continues at coordinate 293,886 of BOPM01000091.1, read as the reverse complement.
TCGCTACTGCTAACTCTCTTGGAGTAACCATCGATCATAATATCGATTGGGGTAGCCATATGGAGAAGATAATAAAGTATCTTCTAGCATCGGGGCCATATAGCGAATAAGGCACCTTGTCCCCCAAGCGACTTTACAACTAATTTACCAAGCTCTAATACAGACAATTCGCCCAAAAATTTCGGCAAAACAACTGCCTTAGAATGCAAAACTTCTACTTCCAGTTGACGTGCGTCGCTCAAAAACGTCTTTGCATAAATTCCCCAATGAGACCAATTAAAACGACTAGACGTGGCTTTCAGATCATATTTCAGTTCCCAAACAAACACAACAGCAAACTGACCAACTACTCCTTTCTTTCAAATGCACCCAGCACACATTTCACTACAATTCTAAACTGTGGAGCAACAAAGAGGACTTCAACCTTCCAGGAGGGAAGACTGGGTTGGACACTCACGAGACCAAGTTACCGACTTATTGGAACACCCCGTTTAACAAGATCTGTCTCGGAATGAAGATAGGTCAGCAGTTCAAGTCTGTTGTCATCAACCATCAAGCCAAATCCCTGTATTCACTGATCGCAGATGGCAAATACCGAGCTACTTCACTGGGCCGTAACACGTGGAAGAAGCTCATTGGCTCTCGGGCCTCTTTGCAACCCTACTGCAACAAGGAAGGATTTAACGCAATTGACACCAAGGGTAGCGATTGTATATCCGGTTTGCAATGCAGCAAAGCGAGGATTGGTATCCTTGGTAACGAATATAATAACTGTGAGAAACCTGACTCCAGAATCGGGTTTGGCACTGCAGGGTACCCTGATGACTCCAACACGTGTGGCAACGAAGCTTTACATGGAGCAGATAATGGCGACCAGCACATCAAAGCGATGGGATATATTTTAGTCCAATAATAGCTGTAATACGCAGAAACAGCCTTCAAGCGGCCTTAAAACGCAGCTAAGAAACTGTTAATTATTTTTAAAAAGCGGTAAAATAAGGAATTTGTAAAACTAAGGTGAAATAAAATTTTGCATTAAAAGGCCAGAAACTCTGCTTCTTCGATGACTGAATGTACTTCTCTGTATCATTATCATTACATCAGTATCGTCTCAGGTCAAACCTATATTCGGATAACAAGCGCGGAACGAAGTGCTATGAAAACTGCTCCAGACATGTAAAAAAACTAGCTTGAATTTCAGACGTCTCGTCGAGTCGCAAACGTCTCCCCCAGGAGTTTGCGACTTGACGAAAAGGGGGAAATTCAGGCTAGTAAAAGGCGAGAAATTTGATTTTCGTCAACCTTGAAATTTTGCTTACTTCGTAAAATAATTAAAAAGAAAAGAACAAAAGACGAGTTCTATAGGACAAAGTTAAAATTTGGCCCACCAGCGGAAAATGCGTTTTTCGTAACGTTAGAGTTGACCATACTTCGTACAGAAAGATCACTAAAAACAACAACAAACAAGAAACTAGGACCAAATATAAAAAGGAACACAACAAATTAAGACGTTTCAAGTTTAAAACCCTAAGCTTCCCTCAACTGAGTTCTATAAACTCTATAAACATTCCTATAAACATTGGCTAAATCAAGATTTATGCTGCAGGCTAATTATCCGCCTAAGACAAGATATCCTTCAGGGTTTCATGGGATACAATGTGAAAGAGGGCGCGCCCAGAACCAAACCAAGTCTCAACGAAACAGCTAAAAGGAGAGGAAAAACAATCACTCCCGGTTCGAAACAAAGCTAGCTATGTGAAATTTCATTGAACAAATGTGTGATTAAACTATTGTGTTTTCACTGAACAATGCAAAAAGGTCAAGTAAAAACTGTCAAGAAACGCTGTTAACACACTATTACACTGAAATACTGCCATTTTTCTCGATCTTAGCTGTTGATCAAAAGAGCTATGAAGGCAGCCTTTTTGTTTATCATTCATGCCCAGTCTTTTAGGATAAATGTCCTATAAAATTCGTCTTACGAATTTATACTTAAACGAATCTCTTGTCAGACGAAAAATTCATCTCTAGTATACGTTCAGGCATTTAGAAAATTCGCCTCCAGTATAAATTCGGCCATTTCATTTCGTGGCCGGAAACAAGTACACAGGAACCACAATTCATTTCGTTACTGATCTTCATATTTGGATTAGTAACCTTTTATCAGGATTTACTCGGGACTACACTGGACTTCTTTAGTGATAATGCTAACATAGTTGACAGCCAGGTCATTACAATTGTATCTATTTACTTAATAGCCCAGCTGGAAAATGTCATTTTCAGAATTTTTAGGTAACTCAGCCGTTCGGGATAGTGAACATAAATTTCGCAAACCATATCATAGAGTTTATAAATCAAGATTTCTTGGCAATACAAATGGAAAAGTAATTGGCCTTTGTCTATGGTATAAATTCCCCACACACATTGCACATTACAAAAAAATCTTGTCTACAGAGGAATTGTAACCACACGGATACCTTTTTCAAATCTTTGCGTACCTGCTGGATAATGGATCTAGAAAGACTCCCGGATATTGTCACATAGCCAGTCAAGGGCTTGATGCATGCGGAGGAGGTGGATGGACGCTGGTCATGAAGATCGATGGCTCAAAGGTGTTTAAACATCAATGTTTTCACATCTCGCTTGGTTTGTCATCACCTAATTTCCATTCTAAAGACAAAATTACAGTGCAAGTCCAGAGTCAAGATAAAGGGGTAAGACATGAAATCTGGAGAGGTTAGGTTTAAAAATTGTTGGATCGATGATGTATCAACTCAGTATAAGCAGTAACAGACAAAGTATGAGTAGGATAATATGATATTGATATAATAAGGACTTACAGAATTTATTCCTGTTTTTTGTGTTCTCAGAAAACATTTCACTACAATTCTAAACTGTGGAGCAACAAAGAGGACTTCAACCTTCCAGGAGGGAAGACTGGGTTGGACACTCACGAGACCAAGTTACCGACTTATTGGAACACACCGTCTAACAAGATCTGTCTTGGAATGAAGATAGGTCAGCAGTTCAAGTCGGTTGTCATCAATCATCCAGCCAGATCCCTGTATTCACTGATCGCAGATGGCAAATACCGAGCTACTTCACTGGGCCGTAACACGTGGAAGAAGCTCATTAGCTCTCGGGCTTCTTTGCAACCCAACTGTAACGGGGAGGGATTCAACGTACTATCTATAAATAGCATCTTCTCTAAGGCGAGGATTGGTATCGTTGGAAACAACGAAAATGATTGTGGAAGCGCTGACTCCCGGATCGGGTTTGGCACTGGAAGGAACCACGATGACTCTAACACGTGTGGCAATGAAGCTATAGCCGGGGGAGATAATGGCGACCAGCACATTAAAGCGATGGGATACATATTGGTTCAATAACAGCTGTAATACCGAGAAACAACCCTCAAACGGCCGTAAAATGTAACTAAGAAACTGTTGATTTCTGATTGTAAGCGGTTTAAAAGTAAATCTTAAATAAGGACGTTGTGGGACTGAAATGAAATAAAATGTTTCATTGACAAGACAAGAAACGCAGTTTCTTAATGAATGTGCTTTTGTTGAATCATTTCCATCACACAAGTATCGTCTCAGGTCAAAACTCACTGAATCAGGAAACCCACCAAGGAACGAAGTTTTTCGTAAATTAATTAAAGCGACTGTTACCACAGGTAACAGGCACCCCAACTGGTTTTCGCGATACTTTTCACACACAAAAAAAAGAAAAAAAAAGAAAGAAAAGAAAAAACAAAACAAAAATTGAACATTGCTTTACAGCTGCAAATTCATTTTCCTTTCACTTAGACTTGCAGGAAAAATAAGAAGAGCATAAGCCAAATCTAGAAAGGAGCATAACAACTTATGGCTTTTTAGGCTCGAAAATCTAAAATTCCAATAAGCTCTGCTACCATTCTCTCAAAGAGCTACATTTCCTTAGTGGCCGGAACTAAGCAATTTTCTCGATGAGCTTATGTGACCGCAAGTATACTGTACCAAAATGTATTACGAATTTATCTTTTTTTGCAATCACTTGTTTAGATAGTTAAGTTTAGGTCACATATAAAAGAGATCTGTATAAACACAAGTAAGAAGATTGGAGTCCTGTCACGTTTAGAGGATATGATTTCTACAGAAACTTCATTTGTATAAATATGCAATTTTACCTAATTTAACGTACTCAGGGGGGGCTGGCAACGGCCTTTGATCTTGCCGCTTTTCGGCTTTCCATGATCGCCCCAGTTAAGAAATCTGTCAATCATTCGAGAACTGTAGCGAGCATGCGCGAAACGGGCAGGGGACAACAACAACAAAAAGTTCGTCTTCGCAGCGATTCGACTGTGTGAAGTGAATTCGCTTTTACTCCCGTTGGTCATTGCTTTCTTTGCTGGAACCAATTTTTGTCCGCGGTAATTTGGAGCTTACGTTTTCCTTTCTTCTGGTCTTGCGTTTGTCATTACATACGGTTTACTACGCCAAGAACGAGACCAGAGAACATTGATCGTAGACACACATTAGGGCCATTTATACGAGCAAAAATAAGACGCGTCTTAAATAAGACCCGAACTTTCCGTATAAACGGCACATTTCGTCTAAAATAAGACGCGGCTTAGCTAAGACGCGTCTTATTAGATAAAACATGCTCGTATAAATGGTACAGCTCGCGTTTTGTTTAAGACGCGTCTTATGTAAGACGCGTCTTATTTTTCCTGGTATAAATGGCGCTATTGTTCCTCGATGCCTGACCTTTTGACTCAGTTCACCTCTCTAAATGCAGGCTCTCAAGCTGTGTTTCTGTTTAGAAGACCCACAAGACTATAAAAGAAGGGCCAACCCTCCAATACGTATGTAGAAGAGTTTATTTTTTCAAGTGAAAGGCCCAAAATTAATTCTTCGTGATTTAAAAAAAGTGCTGTGGCTGCAGTCGAGTAGAAGAGTAGAAGAGTTGTCAGAGTTGTTTACGGTTTTACTACACCTTTAAGATGACAAGAAATGATGATTGAGAGTCTCAATTCCTCATCGGTGATTGTCAACTTATCCTGGCAGAGTTGCGTTGGACGATTAAGTGGCATGGTCAAATCTCGTAGTTCATATATTTCTTTATGTACTAGAAGCTAAATAAATTTTGCCAAGAGATCATTCTCTCTTGATTTTACACATGTTGATATGCTTAAGTTCTTATCTTCCTGTGATTTAATTTAAACTTAACCGTAGTTTCCAACAAATGAAGCTTAGGCAAATGAAAGTGTAATTATTTGTGTGTTTTGGAATTCTCTTTTCATGACAGCAGTTATTACACTGCCTTCAGTTTGAGTCCTCATTCAAGTGTGTTTTGTTGCCAATAAAGAGGAAAAAATTATAAATTCCAAAAACTACACTACCCCTTGGAACAAAATTATGGTTTAAAAACGATTAGCTAAGTTCAGAAAATAATGTTCAAGTTTGCATGTTTTGACAAGGACCACATCTGGCTAAATATGCTTCAAAGGAAATTTATAAAATCAGGAAAATGGTGACATTTCTATTTTTTACTTTTCCTTGGCCACTGTGATCAGTTTTTGTCATACTGTGAGTTGCATGTACTATTATACACCTTTGGACACCACAGTGCCAGGTTAGTTTGTGTCTGTATAAAAATGAAGTTAATGATATCAAACCCTCTCAACTTAAAAATTGCCTTGTACTAGTGGATATGAAAAACACCATAGGATGCCTTGGAAAAAAATATAAAATGGTTATTAAGATAATATCATTTGTAGTCTACAATAACAGTTAGAAGCTTTGTTGAGGTCGGCAAAAACATTTGTTAAAGACCAGAAACCTTCACTGACTTTGCTCTTACAACAAGTGGTAAAAGGGTATTAAACTGTGAGATCACCTCCCTGGGTTTGCACTGAAAGAGAGTATGGGTAGTAGGACACATTGTTCATTTCCCTAACCTTTTTAAGCCAAGATACCTTATTTTATAATCTGATTCATTTCATTTAGTATACATAATTCAGTTAGCTTTTAAACTTAGAAACACGGAAAAAAACTTGGGGAAAAATGTTGGTACCAAAAATGTAACTATAGACTGCTTGCTCTTCATCAACGTTTACAGCCCAAACAGGCACCCTGTTCCAAACTCTAAAGGGTGAAATGGTCACCACCCTAAATCAGCAGCACATACCCATCTAGGCCAAATAAGCCAAAGATAGTATCGTAGAAAGAACTGGTGAGGGTATTAGGCTGAAGGGACAATAACTTCTTTTGATGGCTGGTAGAAAAATACGTTTTACCATGTTTATTGTAATTTTAGTTGTAAATCAGATTCATAACTTACACAAACAATTTAAGTTGTACATTTTTCAAGCTTCCTTTGATTCTCTTCATTAACTTCGCAAAACATTCAATTCTTTTATCTGTTTCTTGTACTTCAGTCTTTGGAGGGATTTTCTCAACGCATACCCCTCTCTGATGTACTCACTCTTACTAGCAACTGGATTAGCTTCTTGTCCCCGCACTAAACAATTATAATCATTTCAAGTATAATTTAGAACTACAGGGTAATTCTTTGGCCCTGTATTCTGTATTCAAGCTCATTAATATTTGTTCTGGCTCCCAGTGTACAAACAAACTTACGAACAGCAAAGGAGAAAATTGGTTTAATGAACATTCACGTATGACTGTTGCAAGACTCATACTAGTGTAGCATATGTTTAGGATAAGGAAGAGAGTCTTAATACCGCTGTAAGTGGAAAAATATAAGAGATGGAGCTGGCTGGTCGCTCGTAAAATTCACGGAGCTTAAGCTTACATAAAATAACTGAACTTGCCGAAATGCCGAATCACGAAAAGTGAAGTCACCCATGGACTCTTCATACATCATGCCTCCCGATGTCCAAAAATTCCATTAAAAGAGTTCGTGAACACCTATTCTTGATGTTTGGACACGGGAAAACGTAAAACCGAGCAGCACTCCCGGGCAAAACTTCACTGTCCTTCCATGTCACATGAGTGAAAACACTCTTATAGCGAAAAATCGGTAAAATAGTAGAATATAGAAAAAATTCAAATGGGCCAACCACTCTAGTTATACAGCTGCTATCAATGTTGTATTTTCAAATGAGCATTAAGGAACTACGCCGCGCAGGCATTTTCAATTTTTAATCTTTATTACTAAGTGATATCAATGTGAGCCCTGTTAAAATAATAAATGAATTAAGATGAACATAAGTTGTTCACTGTATGCTAAAAATCCTTAAAATCATGAGTTAAAACCAACTGAAGCCTTATAAAAAAGCATCCTTATAAATTTCTAACTTAATTTTATCAATAAAAAGGTTCTTACTGAATCTTGTATTATGGGAATGGATGTCACAGCGTCTGATCAGGTAAAAAAATGTTTTAAATATATTGGCAACAAGCCCCACAATAAGTCAGACTATTAATTGACTGGATCAGACTTAAGGTAAACAAATGAACTTAACCTTTCGCTGTCCACACTGTTATATTAAGGATTTAAGGTTCCCTTTTTAAAAATGTCCTTGTTTGGAAAGCCGTGTCAAATTTCCACGTTTGAAAAACACGAACAAAATTCAAACCAAAACCGCATTACTGTAAACGGGGCTAAAGTCAGCTTTAACAGAAAATACTTCCTCCTTCTGTTCTTTCCGGTACATTAACCTTGGTAACAAAAACATTTAGAACTATCTACAATGGCTTACCCAGGAAAATACTCTTTTGCGCGACTCGGAAAACCAGTAAGTTTTAAATTATCTTTTTTATTAAATACATATAAATGAGATCGAGTCAAAGTGGGATAGCGTTTGTCCTCACGTGCGAATGTACATTATTATCTTTGCAATACTTTCATGCAGTCTTGCGCTCAACGAGAAAATATACACAAAAGACATTTTTGATATCCCTTCAATATCCGGCAGATCAAAGTTGTCTTCCTCTAAAATGTAGAAGGGTAGAAACAACTTAAAAAGTACCAAATGCTGAACATTTTTATTGGAAAACAAAAGTAATCGAACTCCGAGACAAATTTTTAAAACGCCATCATTGTTGTTATGTCTTTCATTCCTTTTTCGCCTCTGTTCAATTTTCAAGAACAATTAATGACAATCTTTGTACAAGATAAAAATGGGAAGATGACTTCTTTATGTATAGTGTCTAACAGCATTAACTTATTTCACAATTCGTGACTCTGACGTGCATGGTTAACCTACGTCCGACACTTCCTTGTTTCCACGGTGTAATTTTGCAATTAAAACAAACTCTAAAAAATCTCCGGATACAAGAAAAGTAAAAACGACGTGGTTATGGAGGAGGTGTAATATAGCATGAACTGATTTTAAATTTGTTCTCATGAATGAATATCAACATCCTTAATTACAATACAATTGCGCGTCACTGAAGTTGGATTCATTGAAAAACAAAATTATAAACAATTTAGACAGTGCTGATATGATCGAATACTTCTGGCCTCTAGGAGGGGAAGGGGGCATCGCGAAAAAGGGAAAAGGGGGGGGGGGGGGGAGAGAGACTGGAGAGATAAAAGCAACTCTCCTTTTTCCCTTTCGCGTTCTTTACTGTCTCTCCCTCCCCTCCCCTCCAACTTGACCTCTGGTGTGGTACCCCAGGGAACAGAAACAGTACGACTGGCATTAAAACAAAGGGTTTAACTAATTGGGCTGAACATCAGTCTCGGACCTCGTTACAGCCCTACTGTAACAAGAAAGGATTTAACGTACTATGTACCGATGGCAACGGCTCTAAAGCAAGAATTGATATCGTTGCCAACAATCAGAATGTCTGTAGCTCTTGTGACTCTAGAATCGGGTTTGGCACTGGAGGTAACGAAGCTCAACACAGGGGAGATAATGGCGACCAGCACATCAAAGCTAAGCGATACGTCTTGGTTCAATAAGAGCTGTAATACGCAGAACTAGCCTGCCAGCAGCCTTCAAATACGCTAAGAAACTGTTGATTCTGGTTAAAAAGGGCTGGGGTTATAAAACTGAAACTAGAAAAAGGGGTTTGTAATGACGTGAAGTAAGTACTTCACTCAAAAGGCCAAAAAGTTTCTTTCTTCAATAAATGTGCTTTTCTGTATCACTTTGACGAAAGAACAATCATCTTAGGTCACCAAAACTAAATCATCATATCAACCATGGAACAAAGGTTTACTCAAGCCCTATCAGGGAGCGTTGAAGGTGTTTTTTTGCCAAACTTGTATCAACGTAATCAAGGGCGTAGCCAACCCATAGACCTGAAGGCCTGGGCCTACAAATTTTTGGTTTGATCACTCTTCCGTTTGTAATAAATTACGCGTTCTTGGGGTGAGTTAAAAAGCTTCAGAGCTCAAAGTGTTGGTGAAGTCAGTGCGTACTAGTCATGCGTGCAATTTTCAGGATATGTGGAAACGAAAGTCAGCCAGGCCTACAACTAATCGAAAAGCTGGCTACGCCCCTGGTCATGAAATTTATGCTAATTTCTTTAAAAACTATCTAGCGGCTGTTATAATGAAAGAGACGTGAGACGCAGCCCGCATTTTCCAAGTTGACACTTTTGGAGAGAGGTTTTAGCAGAGCATTGTAGGATTTCAACCTGTTGAAAAACACGATCTTATTAGGGTAGAACGTACAAGAATTCAAAACAAAACCGCATTACTGTAATCGCGGCTAATTAACGTCAAGTTTAAAGACAAAACTTTCTCCTTCTCTTCTTTTCTATACTTTAACCTTGATTAAGAACAAAAACACTTCCAATTATCGACAATTACTTTCACGGGAAAATATTCTTTTGCGCGACTCGAAAAAACTGATACGTTTTAATTAATCATTTTCAAAAACATAAATGATATCGAGTCAAAACGGAAGAGAACTGCATCTTCTCGTGGCAATGTGCATTTTTACCTTTGCACGACCGTGTAGGAAAGTTTAATTTAGTAAGAAGACGTTCTTAGCATTCACGAACCTTGACACACTTGAACAGTACCATACAGCATGATAGAGTCTTTTGCATATCGAGGAAATATACCGCACAAAATATGTCTTCAATATATACCTGGCAGATTAATTAAAGTTGTCTTGCTCTAAAATACGGAAGGGTTGAAACACGTTAAAAAGTGTAAACTGCTACGCAAATGTACTCAAAAACGAAAGTAATCTAACTCCAAGAGAAAATTTTAGAACGCCATTCTGGTGTTCTATTAGAGACCTTAAGATACCCCGATATCGGTGTACGGGTACGGGTAGTGTACCCGTACACGTAAAATGTTCATGTGCGTGACAATTTCGATTAAGATACCCGAAGAACAAGCACGCAAAATTAACTTTGTACATGCATGTCGCTTAATGCGTACAAAATCTCCCTCAAATTCTACACTTCATATCTTAACAACAAGCTGCAACAAATAATTCATTCATACATAAGCTTATTGAAATATCATAGAAAGATTTTAAGAAACTTGGCGGGAAGTCCCTCGACCGAAAGCTTGTTATCGCAAACCCCGCCATGTGATCGAGGCACATCACCAAACAATTCCTTTGATTGTCAACTTCAACAGTGACTCCCATGCTAAATTTTTCAATGCTATTTCTTTTGCGAAACTCAAACGTTCGAGC
>BOPM01000091.1:264648-278089 GCA_022179025.1 Porites australiensis | reverse complement strand
TGGTATGCATTTGGGGTAGTCTGGTTAAATTCCAGGGGGGTGGGGTTGTTGTAAAGATTATGCTTTGTGCTACAGTGCAGATTTGCTGAGTTTTTGTACCTGGGCTTACCCCTGTCTTTCAAAGCTCAATGTCTCCCTCAAATTAAGGAAGGGTTGTGTCTAGCTGTGCGCCATATTGTTGCACAGACACAGGGCTATCATCTGGTATGCATTTGAAGTAGTCTGCTTAAATTCCAGGGGGGTGGGGTTGTTGTAAAGACTATGCTTTGTGCTAGAGTGCAGATTTGCAGAGTTTTTGTACCTGCAGGGCTTACCCCTGCCTTTCAAAGCTCAATGTCTCCCTCAAATTAGGGGGGGGGGGCTGGCTGGGTGTCATGTTGTTGCACAGACACAGGGCTATCATCTGGTATGCATTTGGGGTAGCCTGGTTAAATTCCAGGGGGGCGCGGTTGTAAAGACTATGCTTTGTGCTAGAGTGCGGATTCGCAGAGTTTTTTTACCGGGGCTACCCCTGTCTTTCAAAGCTCAATGTCTCCCTCAAATTAAGGGGAGGGGTTGTGTCTGGCTGGGTGTCATGTTGTTGCAGATACGGGGCTATCGTCTGGTATGCATTCGGGGTAGCCTGGTTAAATTCCCGGCGAGTGGGGTTGTTGTAAGGTTTGATGTGTTTTTGCACTCTTATGCAGTTCGTTTGTGCTGTTTGCATGCGAGCAATGACCCACTCTGTTGATAATGTTCCTAGTCAGCAAGCAGTTGAATTGCTGGTTTTAGGACTTGGTTTTGTTGAGCAGTGTTGGCTTAGATTGTTTTTGGGAGACCAGCCTCAATTAAAAATGGGGTGAACTGGGGAATTGGCTTTGCAATCGGTGACACCGACACTAAAAATTGCTTCTTAAAATGCCCTATTTTCCAGATTAATGAGGAAAACTTTACTTTTGTTACCTTCAAGACAGACGACTCTATCAAATGGAAGCTCATGTATTAAATAATTTCTTTTTGAGGTGAGATTTTACTTTTCAAGTAACAAGGGCCATCAAATTAACAATCAGTGCGAGAGACTGACATTTTTTAGTAGCCCGGTTTTCAAAAAACCAGGTATCATTTAATCTTATCATAAATATTCATTTTCATTTTTTTATAATTTTTGCCTTCCGCTTTTTTAGCCTAACTATGCTTACGATTATCCAATATATATTAAGATTTACTGTGGCTCTGCCATTGATTTTTGGATGTATAATTCTGCTAATATTTTGTTGCAATAATTTAATCGAGGGAACCCATTCCTTACAAGCCAGGTTGCTTTCCTTGGGCTTCCTCGCCATTAGCTCTTTAAATATTTAGATTTTCTTGTTTTTTGTACATCCTTATGGCAAAACAATAAACCGAAACTGAAACAATTCGTGTGGACCGCGATGCCAACAGAATGGCGGATTCTTACCTCTAGCGCATCACGTAAGTCTTGCAGAGAGATGGTCACATCACGTCTCTACAGACCTTATACTTGAAAGATATACACATGTGAAGTGATGTTATTTATAAATAAGTCAAAACTGATTATGCTGGCTACGACACCATATCCATACTTCACTAAAACAGCCCGTCAGTTAAGAACTCACCGCCACGATTACTCATTAAACGTAACATTTTTTTTTCTTTTTTGCAAAAGGAACGGCTGGAAAGCCAGGGCAGCTTTACCTCAGATGTAATGTAAAACGATATTCGATAAAGGATCAAGTTTTATTGGCAACTTTCCCACAAATGTCTGTCTTTTAGTGGAGCCCTGTGAAAGAAAAGGATTGTGAAGCTGCAGAAATGAAATCTTTAAACTCCCCAAAATCTCACCGACTCCTTGATTTTTCTCCGTCAATTAGGCTTTCATTCCTTTCTTTGATGTTAGTTTTCGCTTGTGGGTGTCTCTGGGTGAAGACTGAAACAACAACAAGCGACTGATCGCACTGCAATCTCGCATTGATTACCTACCCTGCGTTAAGAGGGTCTCGTTTGAGAGGATGACTCGTTCGTCGACAAAAGTTACGCTAAAAGATCTTTACAAGAAGATGTGGATACACTTTTCAGCAGGGATCGCCCATAACTCATGCAAAATGCTGCATGAATAAGCTAGTCTTATGGTTGCCGTTTAGACCTACACTCGTTAGTTGTAATGAGGGTCCTGTAGGGGAGGTACCAGTCCCATTGCCCAGCCTATTTTTTTTTCGAAATCCCACTTCCCAGTGCTCAAATCCCATTCCCACTAGCAGAATTTGGAAAAAAATCTCAGTGTTATACATACCACCTCTTTTACAAAGATGTTCTGAAGATAACAGGATCATTTCAGCCAGTAATAACTGTCTGTAACAGCAATTCTTTTTGCCGTTGATGCGTTTTTGGAAAATTTCCTTTTTTGCCACTCTCAGATTCATTGTTGTTACTTTTCGCACTTTCCTGTGACGGTTGAATTTGCGATGAAGTAGATGGTTGTGGGTTGTCTGTTTTTGGCAAAGACAGCGAGTTCTGTCGTAAAACGCTATTTACAGAGCCTTTCTGAAATGTGAATTCACGCTGAATCACTCTGACAGAAAGTGAAGTGCACGAACTCTTCTGGAACATTTCCCATTGATCTTTAGTTCTTATGACGAAGGGGCTTTTCGTGAACATCCCGCTTCAATGAAGTCGATGTAAAACACTTCGAGAGCAAACTCTGCAAATCCTCTTCGTCTACTCCATTCATCTATGCCACACATTCTTCGTATATTTTTCTCCAACTGAGTTGTTGAACAATCCAACGGTAAATTCAATTTGCAGTTTTCTCTGTGTATAACTACATTTTTAGTACAAAAGTACTTAATTTCTACGACAACAGTGCTAGTCGTCAATTCTGCTCCCGCCATACACATGCCATGTAGACTTTTGGTTTTACACGCAGCGCTGTACACAAATATCGTTGACGGCACATCGGGGCCATTCGGGGGAAACCTAGATAAAAATGCTGAAAATTGACTCGAACAAGGTGTATTAGCAATTTTCTGACGTTTCTTAACTCCAGGAAATAAGTGATGCGTCGATTGGTCATGGTTCCAAACTATTTATCCCATTCCCATTTTTGACATTTTATTCCCATTCCCATTGACCAAATCCCAGTCCCAGTGGCTTAAATCCCATTTTCCCAGGGCAAATACCGGCCAATCCCAGTTCCCATTTTACCCCTTCAGGACCCTGTGTAATGTCTTCGTTGGGACATGGAGTGGTTTTACCCTAACATAAGCTAACATACATGTACGACCTCGTTTGAAAATGCTACATGCAAATGGGGCCTTGTGTCTTGAATGAAGTGAGCAAGTATTAAATAAATGTTATTTGTAGTTTAAGCTAAATTGCAGGATGCGTTGTTTTTAGGGTTCTTTTATATCATAAGGCAACTCATATTTCCAAAAACAATACTGTACATGATTGCATTATTTTTCTTAGACCCTTGTTTGAAGTTGTGGTGAACTCGTCCGCCCACCCCTTTGCTTTATTTTCGCTTTTATTTAACCCTTTCCATTCCCTTCCAAATTTTGCCATGCAGCTAAGCTCTAACAGGAAATTAGGGTAACTTATAACAAAAGCTTTTTGGGTTATTTTGCGAGACAGGAATTTAGACTGACGTAGAAATAAAGGTCATTTAATGCGTGATACCACTATAGAATAAATTTAGGACAGACCACACAGGGTCAAGTTTCAAGTCGAAAACAACGTTCACAGGACGAGAGTTTCTAATAATAAAGCACTAAAATTGACGAGGAAATTTTTCGTTTAAAAAAAAAAAAAGAGAAGAAGGAAAAAGATCGATAGCCTCTTGATAGACGTCCGCGGCACCCTTTCCTGGTTGATTAGTCACTCGGGTCTAAGGATGTTAGTCTTTTTGAATTGAAAAACAGTTCAAACAATCAAGACGAAAACAGAAAAAACAAGACCCTACGGAGCGTACACTTCGGCGTCGTGGTTTTGGAACTAATTAATTGTAAATGCGGAGGAATAGTAAGAAATCAAATATGGTAAGAGTAAGGTGTTAATGTGTGAAATTATGGGATTTGTCAGGATATTCTGAAAAGAGCAACATCCAAGAGGCCTACTTGCCAAAAACTAGCATTTCGGGACAAATTGTCTCCGAGATATTAGCCCAGTTATGCTCTGATGACTCCATACAAATCCTTCTAAAAAAACAATTCTTTATTTTTCTTAGTCACATCAGGCTTCAAAAACAGCATAGCAGTCTCATGTACTGATTAAAGATATGTAAGGCATGGGTAAGGAGTCAATTACGTTGAGCATGGAATTGGCTAAAACTCAAAGTCACGAGTTCGAATGTTTTGAGGATAATTATTCACTGACTATCAGCACGCAGGGATGTCGGATTAACACAAGGAAGTTTAACACCAAAGGAACATAGCCTTTACAGAGCTTTAAAACACAGCATCCACCAACACAAACTTGACTTGAACTTTGAGTAAAACTAAACAGCCTCTACCAATAATAACAAACTCTCACTTGAACTTCAGATATCTTACGGCTTCCGCGAACTTGTAAACACAATACCTGAAAATCGACCTTCGTCACACTTGACTAAACACAGCAGTCCAGCTCGTGGGAAAAAACTTAGTTCGTCAAAAGAACTCGCTTGGAACTTGTATACCGTTTGACATAAGGTTCTAGAAAATACTAAACAGCAGGCGAATAGTAGTAGCTTTTCGACATATTTTATGATTTCAGTAACTGATGCAAATCTGCTGACTCATGCTGAAATGTAAACATGCCCTAATTAATTATTCATGGATAATCCAAAAACGTAGAGAACGTTCGAGAAAGTCACGCAACGCATGAAAGCAATTTTACTACGTAACACTCAACAAAGACAAAATGTCTTTTTGCAGCATTTTGTAACTTTAAATTCATCATAAAACAGTTCAACAGGAGGGCTCACTCGTGAAATGTTTTCCAACACTCGAAGAGAAATTTCGTGTCTCTGCGCGGCCACGAAATATCCTCTATTTATTCCTCGAGTAATTAAAGACTAAACTCGAAGTGATCTCAAGATATCACGAAGTAGTCCGGTCTCATTTCGTAAAATAGTTGAAACAAGCCGAAAAGTCACGAACTTGCACGCCCAATCTTGTCCCGAAACTAGTGCACCATTTCATAACTATTTTTCATATCCCAAACTACCTTGGGTCGCAGTAGCGCAATCGGCTAATCCCTCAACTTAGAGTCTCCTCTGATCTGACGGGTCACACAGGTGAGTCGGTTCAAACCCCGGGAAAGCCAAAATAATAATTCTTTCTTCCTCGAAAAAGTTAAAGAATAAATCAAAGAAATCGAAGTGATCTCGAGATATCTCGAATTAATTCGGCTCTCACTTCGTCAAATAGCCGAATAAAACCGAAAACCTACAGACTTTGCATGCCCAATCTAGTCAAAAAATTGTAACTTTGATACATTCCTAAGCGTCGCGAAACCTTTACTTCGCGCTCCGCCGAAGTAAAAATAAGAAAGAACGAAAGAAAATTAAAAGAACAAAAAAGAAAAAAATAGGAAAGGAAAGGTTATTACCACTCTCTATTTGCTAGCATGTGGTAAGTGAGGTAATAAAAAATACTGAAACAGAAAGCTTGGTATTACGACGGTAATACGAATAACATAATGATACATCCAGCTGTTAATTAATCAAACAGTCGTCATCATGAGTTTCGATATCATTTTTATTACAGCCGTGCCGTTGTCAAAAATGGAATTTGCAACCATCAGACCAAGACACCGAAGACACATTTTAAACGACACTTCAGTTAGCTTCACAATACATGACGTGAGAAGAGAAATCATGAGACAGCTTGAAAAACTTATGCCACTCAAGTACTGTAAGGCAAGTGAAAAGGTCTGTCCTGCAGGTCCCCCCGGACTCTCTGGTACCACTGGGGCAAAAGGACCACGAGGCAGGAGGGGACAAAAGGGAAAGAAAGGGCTCCAAGGTCCCATGGGACCAGCTGGAAAATCCGAAAAAACAGGAATGACGGGTCCTGCCGGACCGAGACGAGATAAGAGAAACAAGGGAGAGCCTGGGCCGAAAGGCATTCCGGGACCACCTGGAAGGCCTGGGAAATCGATATCTGCACCACAAGTAATGTTGTCACCGGCAGAACAGACAAGGGATGAAGAAGGAAAAACGACTTCTTATTGCACGGTAGGAGGAAATCCTAGCCCTACGGTCGAATGGCGATTCAAGGGCAGAAAAATTCTGTCAGGTGTAAAATATTTGATAAAAGAAGGAGCGCTCTGAATTACAGCGATGCCGGGCAGTACACATATGCCGCCAGAAACATTCTTGGATCGTCTGAAGCCACCGGGAACTTGTTTGTTCGAGGTAAGAGGATCGAGTATTTAACTTTGAGCTTAATAGCCTGCGAAAACATCCGTTTTTCCTCGCTCTTCGTAGCTGGGGACGTTTAGCGAGAAGGAACGTCTACGACTTAGCGACAGAAACTCCATACTGATGACGTAAAATCTGTCCGGAATCCGGTGAGCAGCGCTGGTTGATCGACGGAGTAGATACATTGTTTTAGCTATTGTTTACGAATGACAGTCTTGACAGACAAAACACAAAAGGCCACAGGGGTCAAACGTAAATGTGAAAAAACTCTGACAAAACAGTCAATATTTGTAGAATATAGTCTTCTCTAGAAGAAGTATTTGAGTTTTGCTGGAGCTCTTTGGCAGATGAACACAACACTTTACCAAAATCGACCAGAAGACACAAAAAATTAGACAAATTTATATTTGGAACCCCACGACTACCGGATTTATTATGAAAACATTGATTTGCGTCATCAGTATGGAATTTCTGCCGCTGAGTCGTAGACGTTCTTGTGCGCGAAACGTCTCCACCGACGAAGAGCGAGGAGAAACGGATGTTTTCGCAGGCTATGAGCTTATTTGGTATAAGAAAACTTGAAAAGTTCTTCCATTCGTGACTTCCTTGTTCTCTGGTTTGTTCAACAAAACGCTCAGAGACTCTGGCCATTAAACCACTCCCTAACTTGGTACTGTTGGCTAATCATGTAGCAACATGCTTTGTGCACAACGTTCCTTGGTAACTTTAAAGCGTAAAACGTTAGATGTACAAACTTAATGGGGCATGATGATGGAAAATTAGATTACAGGTTTCCCCGAAAGAAAAAAACGATCTCTATATATTTCCCGTTTGTTTTTAGTACAGTTGCAATCTTTTCCCCTGCCGTAATGAGTTAATATGATGACATCTTGGTCTAAAGTCAGGATTTTGATCATGAAATTTGGCGTTTTTTTTTTTTTTTTTTTCCTTTTTTCAGGCCTCCCAGTATTCACTAAAGTTCTACCACCACTGGCCGCAGCAGTACAGCGGAATACCCTTCAAGTAAATTGTCAAGCAGAAGGTTTTCCTCGCCCCACAGTAAACTGGAGTAGAGTGGGAATGCCTTTGTCAGCTGGAAGGGTTGAGGTAAACCGAGGTAAACTAACCATTAAGGACTTGACTCCTACTGACAGCGGTTTGTACGAGTGCATTGCGACGAACATAAGGGGAACAAAGAAGACCAGAACCAACGTGGCAGTGCAACGTCACTCAGGTCTGTACATACATTATTTACACCGACATGTCATCTAATCCATAAGCTTCCTCTACGCGACCTTGGTTAAGATAATCAGTCATCGTGTAAGTCCGGGAATGCGGAAGGAACGAAATGAATCGTCTTGTCCCAGTCCCTTATTTAAGGCTAAAAGCGTCCTTTCTCTTTCGTGCTCATTTATCTAAAAACTTGACGGGTCTATCACTGGACACAATAATGGATTTGCACAAATTTGCTGTCATGAGCAAATATGATGCAAAACTGATTTAAATACTGGGGAGTAAATCTGGGGCAAACCTATCTAGTGAATGCCACATTTGCATACTTAAAACGTGGGGCTAAATAAGTAGGTTTGCCCCAGGTTTCCTCCTTTTTTTTTTTTTTTTTTTTTTTTTCATTGTCTCGCGACATGTTTGCTTAAAGCAAATTTGTGCAAATCCATTTTTTTTCTTTCAGTGTGTAAAGAGAAACGTTGCGCTGCAAGCAATCTACTGTTTTCTCAAAACACAAGTTGGTCAATACAGATTGAAACTTTAAAAATAATTGTTAATAAATACAGTCGAGCTTATGCTAGCTAGCTTTGATTGGTTTTCGTTTTTACGCGACTCTTATTAGTTTTATTTGCGCTTGTGCTTAAGTTTGCTTTGCTAATAAGCTGAAATCTGACAAGGCTTTACAGACTGACCTGGGCCAAATTTAACTAGTTCAGTCTAACGTGGCCATATTTCATTGGTAACAGGTTTTGAAGACTCCGTTATTGTGGGAAACAAAAAAAAAAAATACTTGACCTTATTAGGCGACTGGCTGGCACCAGTGGCTAAAGGCATAAATTCTCTCTGGAAGCGCTGTTGGCGTGCATCCGTGGACGGGCTGGGCTGATAGTACATTTCACTCACGATGTGATGGCAAGGGACCGACTGTAACAATAATAAGGGTTGGGAAATATATTTTTGGCGGGTATACCAGTAGGTCATGAGGTATTAAACATTGTAAACAGAGATAATTTTACAGTGAAACCTGTATTAAGCGGACACCCTCGGGAAATGCTGTAGTGTCCACTAAATACAGGATGTCCGCCTAAACAGTTTTCGATAGATAACGTCATATGAGGTGTCAAATGCCATCTAAATGAACAGTGGAAACGTTAGAATACTCCCAGAGACTATGACGATATACGTTTCCATTAATTTCTTTATCAAAGTGAACCAATTGATCACAGTACCATAAACATAGATTGCAACTCAAATTTGAAGAAATCAGATGAGTGAAACAAGCTCTGTACAAACGAAACAAAATAGAAAACAGCACAGTACGGTGAAGCTAATTAAATAAGTTCGTCAAGTCAAGTTTTTAAGTGTAAAAATCGAAAAATTTGTGGGTGGCAATTCGAGGCAATCTTTCGTATGTCCGGTGTCTGGCATGTTGGGTGGTGGAATTTACAAGTGTCCGTTTTTACAGGTTGGCTACAATAGAAATGACCATTTCAGGTACTTTTTAGTTGCCCGCGTCCGCTTAATAGAGGTGTCTATCTACTTAATAAAGGTTTCATTTAAAGTAAATAAGGGAATTAAATTTGGGGACTTCGGGTATTGTCCGCTTAATAGAGTGTGTCCGCTTAATACAGGTTTCACTGTAGCTTGGTTTTCTAGCTTTGTTTTTGAGCTTAAATTAAACAAAGTTATTTAGTGAGCTTCCTCAAAATGATTAATTCTTTGGATGCACAGATTGAAAAGGCGTTTTTCACTTTTCTTAGATCTTGCTCTAGTCTCATTGAGCCACTTATCCTCACGTATCATCACCATTTCCTGTATTTAAAGACGATTCTTATCATTAGTTACTTTCTATTTAAACTAAAAAGTACTTATCCGGCCGTCATATAATTAAAACATCATGGTCTGCTAGTTGGGAATTCTAGGCTCTAAACTGAAAATGAAGAATAATTAAAAACAGTACAGCGTGTTAACCAGGCCAGTTGTGCTGAGCCGATTAATATATAGATTTAGCCAGGGCTAAAAGCGAAGCTCTGGTTAATAAAACTTGTAAACAAAAAAAATTAAATCGTCTAATGCTAAACGGGGAGGCCAATGAAAATGGCATCAATAGATCTAATTAGCAAAAAAACAAATTGCACGTGCAGCAGACTCTTTTTCTAATTAGCAAAACAACAAAATTTGCACGTGCAGCACGCTTTTCGTGTTTCTTTGCCGTTGTTTTGCACAACTACAACGCTGTTTTGTAGGACTAAAACGTCAAACTTCCTAGTTGCACATTATTTTTATGGAGGAATTGCTTACCCAATATTTTGTCTCCTGTGTTCATATTCGCTTTTATTTTTCACTGCCGCTCATTTTCACCCAGTGCTGGCCACTAGCATTTCTCATTGTCTCACAGCCGCTTTGAATTTTTATGTTTTTCTTCCTACAAAATTTTTCTCTTTTGTTCTCAGTCACTAGCTCTAGCTCAGTTTCTCTGCTATCCACGTGAGTGTAAACATCAAAAATAACGTCGAAAAAGACACGACTTTGTTGTTGTTTTTTCTTTCTAAAGGTCCGGGCGGCCATGCGATTTCTTTCCAAATAAAACCTTGAGTTGCATTTGGGTTGCCATACCTGTTAATTGAATTATTTTACATTGGTATGTCTGTGGTGCGGACGGACGGTCGGGCGGGCGGGCGGGCGGTCGGTGTACGGTCACGTGATTACCAAATTTTCTCGGATGGGTAGTTTACAACATTTTTTTACCCATGGTGCTCCGCTGCGCGCTTCGCGCGCGAGAGCTCCGCTATTAGATTTAGATTCAATTTCTGTACAAATAGTTTGTAATTTAAAGGCGATAAAGTCGGCTAGTTACATCAACTACATGTACTTTGATAGGAAAAACTGTGTTAAAAAGTTCAGGAGTCAGTTCAAACGAAAACGTCAAACTTCTTGGCAAAACGGTGTGGAAACTGCGTCTGAGTGAATTTACCATTTAATAGTCCGTCCGTTTATTTGTTCCAGTTAAAATATTTTGAATTCAAATATTTCCTGGAATGAATAGTTTTTTGTAGGTCAATTAATTGAAACTCTTTCCTTTAAAAGACTTGACAGATTTCCTCTAAAGGTTATTTGACTCTTAAGTTTTGTTTGGTGGTTGGTTTGTTTGTTTGTTTGGCATTTTTTTTTATTGTTTTTTTTTTTATTATTTTTTGGTTTTAAAATGTTTCTACTTGTCCTACAACTACAAAGTAAAATAAATAAAACATATCAGACTCACATTCATTTCAAATGAGAACATTTGTTTCCCGGTTTGTCTTTGGTATCAATGCACTTGACGGGTGGTTTAATTTCTAAAGTGAGTATCAGAGCAATTAAACGGCGCTAATTACACTTGGTTCCATCTTTAATTTCTCTCCGATAGCTTCCAGCGGTGGATACCAGGACGACTCCAAAG
Source organism: Porites australiensis (assembly GCA_022179025.1). Lineage (NCBI taxonomy): Eukaryota > Metazoa > Cnidaria > Anthozoa > Scleractinia > Poritidae > Porites > Porites australiensis. The sequence continues at coordinate 267,023 of BOPM01000091.1, read as the reverse complement.
CCTTTTTGGTTTCACTGGTGAACAAACCAGGATGGGCACCTGTTAAACTGCCTCAGACAGGGAATATAGTTCAAACAGAACGTCAATACACTGTAGCTCAGGGTATGGACCTGTATTCGGAGGAGGACATGACATTCGCATTTACAACTACGCTTCGTCCAATAGCCATTCTTACAGCAACCTTGGCCCTACTGACAGCCCACCGAGCGGGTACAGCTACCGCAGCACCTTCGCCCGGACATTCCTGGCAGGAACTTATTACTTCACACCAGACGAAGTAGAAACTTTTTACGAAACAAACAAAAACCTCTATTTATGTACTAAACGAGAAAAAATATGAAATACCCCATAAGGAACTTAATGTTTAAGTTCAATGCAGCGGTAAAAATGTTGTTTATCTTGATCCAGGTTTTCCCTTTATAACTGAAATACGAAAATATCTTTAGTGCTATAATAACGTCTCTGACTAACGTTTGCCATATCTACCATATTTACTTGAAATAGCACCGTCCTCAAATAAGCGCTGCACCCTCTCGACAACAGTGCGAAGCGTATTCATTGTCATTGTTAGACATTTTAAAGCTGAAAATGGATTATTTTTGTTATCATTCATTGATTTTGTTTTCTTAAAGGCGGAATAGATGTTAAAGCTAAGCTAACTTCTGCAAGGTTTTTCTTATTTTAATCTGTTTAACTACACAAGGAAAGGTAAAGAAACGTAACGTTTTCGTTGTTTACCATTTACAAAAAGTTTCCGGAAAATCCCTGTGAGGAAGTAAATGGGACACGGGAAAGTTACGTAGACAAACGACTTTTTTAAAACCGATTTCTGGCCGAAATTTTCCACTCCTAATTTCCTTTACCATTTCTTTGGATTCGTTCGACTGTTTTTCCCATATAAATGGTAAAACAACCAGCATGCTCAAGTATTGATGCCCCTTTCTCGAAAGTTCCGATAATTAACGGGCTCGGAAATTGTTTTGTTTACAGTCATTTAAGATCGAGTTTTCAGTAGTCTTGAAGTTGACATGAAATAATTGTCTGTTAGTAAAACAAAACGGAACCTTTTTGCTTTAAGACTTTGATTAGAATATTTCATTTAATTTCGAGCCCATAAAGCTGTCGGGAGTTAATTCAGAAAGTCATTCCCCTCAGTAGTCGTTCCCAGCCGTCTGCTTCAGACGGATAGAACGGTCCGTAATTTACAGTAGGAATCAAATATCCGGCTGATAAATTGTAAACTATGACAACAACTTCGAGCCTACTTTTAATTCCTACTGTGCCAATGACGTTGGTCCTTTCTCAAGTCTTTTTCTAAAAAAAATGCATACATGACTATGCGCTTATTTATCATTAAGAAAAGATATCCGACAAAGAATTTTTGGGAAGAAAATGAATATCTACCGTCTGAGCTCCTCAGAAAAGGCTGAAAAAATTATCGGTCTTTTTACAAAAGTTAACGAAACAAAGTTTTTAGTATGATGAATGAATGTAAAACAAATATCATGGTGATCTTCTCAAGAAAATGCGCCGGACCTATCCTCATCACGAGAAGTTCTGAATAACCATGCATTAAAAAATTATTTTTTACAAGCAACAAAAGATCTTGGGTCCGCCTCACTTACGCTATTACGTTTATCAAAAACAACATATTTGACGAAAATATAACGAGCTCTGGTGGCAAGAATGGTGGATTGATTAGGAAGGCCGAAAGAGTCCGAACCCCCACTCCCATTCCCCCTTCCCCGCCCCACCCCTAACTTCCTCCTGCTAAGGAACAGGCTAACTCAACCTTAAATCATATTGGTTCAATTGTCCCTTCGTCAATTTCTTGAACATATATTTTTCTGTAAGAGAGATCAACCGTGTTAATCTCATCGATTGAAGTCATACAATGTTAACGAGTTTAGAACTTTGTTTATTAATCAGGTGCGGTTTATGCCTAGCATTTTTTTGGCTTTTTGTTTCTTGATAAATTTTCTCGTTGCATTCATCATTTATTCATTGGTGCTGGCTGTTTCAACCCGAGGGAGAAAAACGATATAACCATTTTATTTTTGATATTTCTACCTGGAGTTATGAAAACCGGGTTAGCAAACTTTTTGTAATTTTCTCAACTTTCCCTGTCTAATAGGTTGACATATGTTTACTGCGTTGCTTGCTTATGTCGTTTGTTTGTTGTTTTGTTCGTTTGTTTCTTTGTTTTTTTTTGCTTGTTTTGTGGTTAGGGATTTGTGTAGAAGTGGATGTAAACAGAATTACTATATTACCCCCCCCTCCCTCCTTCCCTCCTTTTTTTTTTGTCCCTACCCACGACGGTTATTTCAAATTAGTGCGCGCCTAAAGCTGGTTTCGGTGCCGTTTAGCAGTTTACT
>BOPM01000091.1:240251-252729 GCA_022179025.1 Porites australiensis | reverse complement strand
ATTTCCTGGCCGAGGTACATTACCTATTCTTGCTTCCGGCTGGCGGCAGTTCCTGTCATACGAAGTCCTGGTTGTTTGACGAAAACATGGTATTATATTCTTAATTTATTAATTGTTGAGGGCACCGTAATATGAATCTCAAGTCACTTTTCTCGCTTTGTAACGCAACTCCTCAACGCCCTGTCAACGCCAGAGGGCAGAGAAAGCGATTTATACATATCTTTTTTTTGCGAGAAATGGGGAAGAAGAAAAAGGACAAAAAGAAATCCTGTGACAGAGAAAGGTACGTAAGTACTTCCTTGACTGATTTACTCCTGGCTGGCAAGGGTCCAAGCATAGAGTTTTTGGGCCGATCAAACATAACGATACCGCCAGGACAATAGACAAACCGCTTCATTGAAAGCAGAATTTACTGTATAGGTCCCGATTGCCTCATCGCCTCAAGCAAGTCACAAGGCGACTATAAATCGAGGTTCGTATTTTTTGACCAGTAACTTAACTCTTAAAAGTACTTAAATAGTTAGAATGGACATCAAAAGTAGAAAACAAAAGTCCAATGAATTCGCGCGCTTTGTTGCAAAATAAATGTTTTCTCGCAATTTAATAAATCTGCTCTAATTGCATGGAGTTTTAGGGTTATCTCGAACTCTGATGAGAAACCGAAATCGGTTCACCTACCAGTACTAGTATTGGGCCGGGAAAGTAAAGGACACATTCCATTATTGTCTGTATAACTGATAAACGCTTGTATGATAAATAGTCTGAAATTACAGTGTAGAATTAGTGAAAATAAGTGGAACACCAAAGACTTACCGCAGTGAAATAAAATTAACAATACCTTTATAGTCTATTTTCTTTAGTTTTTTTATTTTTATTTTTATAAAATATACGGTTGAATTGGTGAAAGGAATGTTGCATACTAGGTACAAGTAGCAGAGCCTGCAGGAATTTACTATATTATAGCACTCAGCATGAAGTGGTTTTGAACTATATTCTCGTTTGGTGCCCCTGACTATTTGATCTTTGAGCCAGGGATCAGTTATTTTTTTCATTCAAGATTTTTTCAGACCTCATTCGTGCAGTGGCTATTTTGTTTTGCACAAATTTTACAGACTTTAGTGACAATATTGATCTACAAGAATGTTTTCGACCCTTTGGGCTATTCGGCCTCTGCATATGTAATGGTTAGCCCCGAGAGGTACCGTAAAATTCCGAAAATAAGCCCCGGGGCTTATATTTTTCAAAGGCCCTTTTTGAGGGGCTTATCTACGGAGAGAAATTTTTGCGTTTCACAATCGATTGGGCTAGCCTTATAGTTGGAAGTAAATTTGGGCTTTTTGCTTTGTCTTACTTTGTATTTGAGGGCAATTTTCCAAGTACAAGCCCCCGGGGCCTTATATTTGGAGGGGCGATTTAACGGAAGGTTTTTTGCGTTACCGGATCGGGGGGCTTATATTTGGAGGGGCTTATACATGGAGGGGCTTATTTTCGGAATTTTACGGTATCACCACCTTAGATTTGGAGCCTGAATTTTTTAGTGGAGTGAGAACACCCGCTCTGAACGACTACACATCGCGGCGGCCCAGCTGCCTTTTAGAATCAATAGAGAGGCTCTACCAATCCTCGTTTATCTTTTATACCGGTCCTCAAAGCCGTTACACACAGAGAAAGCTGGGTCCAAAGGCACCGGTATGGCTTCGAAAGTCGCACGGCAAGAGTAAACCTTAAGGAGGATATGGACGAGGAAAAGAGCGCGGAGGGAAAGGAGCGACAAAGGAAGGCATTGCAGAGCTTTGCGAAAGAATTTGGACGGGGTGTACGACAGCAACGAACGAGAGGGAAGACCGAAGAAAGAGCTGGTGCACTTCCACTTGCTCTGGGTATGTTCAGAAGGAATGCGTCGGCATATGGAGAAGTCGATCTGCTGAAAGAGGTTCAAGGGAGTGAAGGACAAACTACAGTTCAAAAATGCAGCCGAAGAATATGAGATTATCTATTCAAAAGGCGACGTAGTTGCTCTCAAGCACAATTACAAGAGGTATATCATTCCTTTCTTCCTTGCAGTTCTCAGTTTTAAAAGATCTCCACCATAACGCCCGGTGAGGCATTCCTGGAAGATCAGTCACAAGAAGATCCCCTTGTATACCAGACTGGGCACCGTGACGATAGAAATTTCCCTGAATGTATCATCGGGAAAATCAAATAATAAAAGATGGAAACAATTTCTGTTTGAACTGCCTTGAAGAGCAACGCCTAGTTTCATTGCTCCAGGGGTCAGTTGAATCAGATGATTCACCTGCTGCGTCAGGTGGTGACGAAGAGGAAGGGGTGCAAGCTCAGGCGGACAACTTTTCAGAGCCAATTAGATTTGAAGCTGGAAGGAGTAGGTCTGGAAGACCTACAACCAGATATGTCCTCTGACAATCTACAATGGTTATTAAGCCAGGAAAAGCCATTAATGGACTTGTCACAGAAAAGCTGTTAACTCTAGAACCTGTGGCTTGCATCATTTAATTTTTCTACTTCATATAAAGCAGGTATTTTGCTATTGGTAATTGATCGTGATCCTCACTGTAACACACACAGAGTGAAAGAGGAAATTCACATAGGACTACAACATCAACAGGGATAGCAGAATAGAAAGCTCTGATAGAACCTACAACTTGCACTAAAAATTAAAGTTAATGTTTTTCTCATCAGCCCATTTGAGCATGTTCTATATTCTATAGTTGGAGATAAACAAAGTTGCCTAAGTTAAAATTTTGTGTAAAAACATGGATGGGATCAATTCTTTTATCAGGGCTCAGGGATCAAACTTTTGGGGAAAATGGGGCTCAGGGATCAAAATAACGGCAAGAAAATAGGGATCAATGGGTCCCGGATATACCATGTTACGACCCTGCAAAAGAACTTATACTGTATGCTTTCGGCAGAAATATCCAGAGAGTCAAAAAAGAGGAATATCCATTCCATGAGTTAATACGTCTAGGCCCTCAAGAGATCCATATCGCTCTTTCAAATCCCAACATTGATGTCAGAATCCTCGCTCAGGGATATTGTGTTGCCATCGTTAGTTTCTCCTTACTTTAACTTTGAAATTGAACAAGATAAAACACGCAATGCCTTAATTATTAATCAAGCAAGGAACTGGAGAAATTCTCGTAGAGGGTGTCTATTAGACAGGGGGCGTTTATTAGAGAGGGCTGTCTAATACAATGCCAACAGCGTAGAGAGGAGAATTTATTAGATATTCAGAGGTGGGCGTTTATTAGGTCATTTACGATAAGGCAAAATTTTGAAGCACAATGGAGATGTCCCAAAATGCCACAGTTTCTTCCACAAACCCAAAAGTTTCGTCCATAAATCCAACCGCTTTACTATTCGGAGAACTTCATAATCTTAAATTATTTCGACTGTCAAAACACATGCAGGACCAAGATTTTCATCTGAAAAAAACGACAACGTTTGCGTGGTGTACATGCTCAAGTCTCCTATTATTGCATGGGTGGCCTGTGGCACAGCCCAATGGTAATACGCCACTTTCACATTTCCGTAACGCAACTTATCCGCCACCCCCCCAAAATTTGCATAACCTTTGTTTTTCATTTCTCCTGGGTATTACAACCGTCCCAAGAGAAACTGAAAACAATACTTATGCAAACTTTTTTTTGAAGGGGGTGCGGGGGGGAGCAAATAAGGTGCATTATGGGAAATGTGGAAGTGTTGAAAGCGAGAGGACCCTGGGGACGGGGTTCGCGTATATGCTGATTCTCCGTTGAAAAAAGGGAAAATGGCGGATGGATCACCCAGAATGAATTGCGTGGACATTCAACCCCCTCCTCAAAGTCTTCTATTGTTAAAATGATTTGAACTTTAATCATGCGTAGACAAAGACCGACTTAGCAAACATATACATTGATTCTTTTTAATGAAACAAACAGTCAACCAAGAGAAGATTGGGCTCGCTTCAGTCGTTTGGGTTAACTGATTTGTGCTGTATACTAATACGCTACTACACATACGTTTGGTTATAGGTATCAAACATACAAGTACATATATAATTCTTATTGGTTGCATTTTGATTGGTCCATGATAATTAATTTACAACATACTCTTCAAAGAATAATCACATCTCATTTCTATGACTCAAGATAATGCAATGAGCTCAACCGGGACTAACGACATTACGAACTTCAAAGAGATGTTCTCGTGTTTGATTGGTTAGCTAACTAACAAAAGTAGGCCCCTTTGTTGCGAAGGAGGCCTATGACTGGCCGATTAACAATGGGTGGCCACGGTCAAGATCGTTGCAGACTTATTTCTACAAGTTTTCACTCGATTTGCATTATGGTGGAATGCTTTTAATAGAACCGTTCTCTTACCAGGGGGCTTGAGCAACCGAGACGGCAACCAGAACGAAAACGTTAATCAAATGAGATTTATTTCTGAAAGAAATAAATGGTTTTATTCTGAATGTGACTGATCATTATTGTATTTGTCCAGCTACCAGCAAAGGAGGCTTTTCCTGTCATCCGGGTGATTTGTCACGAAAGTGTCATTTATGTCACGGATCATGTAAGTCACAGAAGCGAGGCACAAGGCCACCTTCCTATCGCTCGTATTCCATCTCGTTCAATTTACCATATGATGCAGATTTCTTCTGGAGTTTAATTCTCAAGGACTGTATCTAAGTTCAGAAAAAGAAAGAGAAAGTCGTTGTCTCGTGTCTGACGATCTACGTAAAACTATAAAAATTATAGGAAGTTTCACGCCGTAGTTGTGCAAAGACGGCAAAGAAATGCAAACAAAATGTTGTTTTTCTAATCTAAGCCTACTGCTTTCTTGCCCTTCTCATTGCCGTCGCCGTTGCTTAAGCTCCCGACTGGCGACTTTAGTTTGGGTGAGCAGCTAAAAAGTCCCGGATGTGCTGATTCACGACTTCCGGTTCATGCATCTGAACCCAGTGACTTGCTCCATCGACATACCTGTTGAAATATTATGCAAGATTAATATAACAAATCAATCAATTAGTCAATCATTTTTTTAATACCAAAAGTTCAATGGCTCAAAATTTCACTGACTCAAGTCTCGTTGGAAGAAAATTTCTCAAAAAAGCTCGATTAAACTTCAGTCAGTAAGTTGGTCGTCAATCCGAGTACGTCTGTTTATTGGAGTCGTCTGCAGGTTGATCGAGCTTTTAGTCGGTCAACAGTTCATCCTTTGGCTTGGTTGGTCGGTAAGTAAGTTGAGAAGACCATTAGGTAGTTCCACTAGTTGCAGGTAAGGCCCCAGTTTTCAAAAGCTGGATATAGCCATTCACTGGATAAATCACTATCAAGTGGATAAGAGTCAGGGAACCCGTTGCGCTATCCACTGGATAGAAGTTGCTGGCCCCAGTTGTTCAAAAGTTCGATAGCGTTATCCGCCGGATAAATCACTATCCAGTGGATAAATGTTAGGGAAACCGATTGCACTATCCACTGGATAGAGATTTATCCAATGGTATCGGTGGAGAGTGTTATCCACATCGCTATCCAGTGGACAAGTGTTTGGGAGACCATTGTACTATCCAGTGGATAGAGACTTAACCGGTGGATAGCGTTATTTTTCAAACAAATCACCAACCAGTGGATAAGTGTAAGGGAAACCAGCGCTATCCAATGGATGGAGATATATCCGGTGGCTCAGAATCCGTTGGATAGTGTTATCCACCGGATAAATCACTATCCAGTGAATAAGTGTAAGGGAATCCAATTGCGCTATCCAAGGATAATGATTTCTCCAGTACACAGCGTTATGAACAACTAGAGCCAGGCCGTGTAGTTACTTCAGCTGGCCACACTTCTGGTGAGCCAGTCATTTACTTACATATACTTGACTCGGGACCATCGGTAGGTGCACTAGGTCAGTCAATATATGTGTTTTAATATATTACATGGCTGTGTCCGCACGCGCGGGCAAGATGTCGCGAATACTGTGTTCTGATTGGCTACTCGAGCGGGAAAGATCAGCTTTGAATTTCCCGCGATGGCCCAGTGGTCCCACAAGAAATAGTCCTTTCTTTGGCCATATATTAAATCCTTCATTAACCAAGCTACTTCGGTCAAGATAGCCTAAATATTAGTGGCCTCGTGTTTGTTTGGGTTTTTTTGGAATGAACTTCACCCCGGTCCAAAAAAATTAGAATTTGGCCAATATTTAGCAATTATTGATTGAGGCTGAGTAGGATATGAAGAACTATGCATAATCCTTCATATCCTACGAAACCCGAATTTAATAATTGCTTTATTATTCATTCAAAATAATTCCAAGTTTAAAAACAAGCTAAAATATGCTTACCTCCGTCGACGTTAAGTTCATATCGATAGTGCATCTTTATCGGGAAGTTTATGAGATAAAGGGCTGTTAAAGTCTGCAAATATATTCCAGATAGAAGATATCGTCCGTCGAGTTGTCTTCTCGCTCTTCTTGCTATGTTTTTAGACAACAGTTTGCCGCGAAACGAGTAAAATGTTCCGCCATTTCTCACTTCGCCATTACTCACTTCCAGACAACTCAAAATCGTCCCCAGGTCTTCTCGGTAAACGGAACAAAAAACTGGAACTTCGCTGCACTTTTGACATCGTCCGTTCAATTTGGCAAATTCTTCCAAATTTAGCCAACAGTAGCTGGTTATGATGAATTATGCGTGTGATTTCAGCCAATCAGAAACGGAGAAATATTTTTAATGAATAATAATAAGCCATCTTTAGCTTATGTTTGATCAATATTGCATACTCAATAAAACATTATCACAGAGATTATAAAATGATTTTTTTTTTACTTGATTGTCAGATCTTCAACATATTCCTCTGTTCCTTCCAAGGTCTCAACAGTAAGTGCCTTATCCGCCGTGCCCTAAAAATAATTTTAAAAAACTCGTTAATACATGTAATTCAAGAAGGATAAAAACAAAATAAATCTTTAAATCTCCAGCTCCTGCCTCTGGATGGGAAAACAAGAAACGTGTCTATTTTTTCTCTACCTCTTCCCATAGTGCCAAACAGACTGAATCTGTGCGACTTGTTGCCTGCTAAGACAAAGATTTGCACATGAATTCACCAGCACACACGAAGCGATTTGTCGCCGCGAAGTGTCTCTCCAAGCAAGTTATCGCCCGACCTGTACACACGGAGTGATTTGTCGCCGCGAAATGTTGCAGCGACGTGTCGCCTAACGTGTTCCCACCTTGAGGCAAAGGCAGCAACGACGTTCCTGGGGGCATTGGTTTTGTCATACATTATATGCTTACCCACACAACAAGAGTTGGGGCCTTTATCTTGGTGTTAAACAGTCCCCGAGGTCGATCAGAAGATAACAGTGCATTCCTGTAATAGTTCAAAGGACCACTAAGACCATTCTGACTCAAAGCGTACTTGTAAGCCTCCACATCTTCATCTGTAAAACCCACGTTCTTGTGAAAACAAAAGAACAAATGTGATAGTTTCTAGCTCTCAGTTCAACCAAGGTAACTGGAAGTCTATGATAAGAGCTTAAGCAAATCACCACGACGGCGAAAACAAGCACATCAAACTACTAAAGGCGCAGTGAGGCGCAGTGTTCTGCAACATGTAACCGCAACTTGCAACACTAACATCAGTTCGGTAACAAGTTGAGCACGCAAGAGGCGATATCAACAGGCAATGACGATTTTTAATTTGACAAACAACAATGTTGCACAACAAGTTGAACGAAAATGTTGCCCGTATTGTTATTTTATAAGTAACTTTGGACATGCAACACACTTTTAAATACATTTCGTGCTGTCAGAAAAAGGGTGAAAAATACGACGCCGACGTTTATTAGCCTGCGAGAGCATCCGGTTTTTTCGGCTCTAGCTTCTAGTTTCAAAACTAGAGCCGAAAAAACCGGATGCTCTCGCAGGCTAACGTTTATGTGCGGGCCTAAGAATTGGGAATGTGCATAACGTAAGCAGTACGCGTGTTGCTGAGTTCGACTTTCTTGCGGAGAACCTCGATAGTGGACGTTAAATCTGTGCTATCTAACTTTGACTTTCATTGCGTCCTAACTGTGATATCTCGATGTAAATTCTGTAAAAACGGATTTTTAATTCTTTCTTGCCCCTTCCACATACATGCCACCTTGAAACTCGCCCCAGTCCTCTCTCAAAAATCGAAGGAAATGCATGTGGTGCACACTTTCTGCGCATGCTGCCCTGCCACAAAAACGAGTACGGTGACCCCCATTTTTTATTTCATGATTTTAATAAGAACAATGCTTCCTTTCAATGCTAAAAAAAAAACTTGGCATAAATCTATGTTCAGTTTTTTGGCAATTTTACTAAATTGTACGGATTGAGCTCTTACAGGTCGAATATAGCGCGTCCAAATCAAGTCTACTTTGGAGCGTAAAGCAAAAACAGGTGAGCATAAAAAGGCATTTTAATTTCTGGTACGTAAGTGGATAAATAATACATTTAAAACAAATTCTGTGCGATACCACGTGCATCGTCGAAAAAATCTCTCCTTAATTTTTGTCTATTTTTGGTCTACGCGCGGTTTTTGCCAAAGGATTCTAAATAGCCGTATTTGTCAGCATTGTGACGTCAAAACGAGCAAGGTGACGGGTGACCACCACTTTTTATTACTTTTTTTGTCATCTTCTTGACTTGTTACATCAGTGTACAAAGTTTCATCTACAATCTATGTTAGGTTTTTTTACTAAGGAATCACCTTAAAAGCCATGCTTAACATCTTGTAGTCATTCATCTCAATCGTAAACTCAGGAAGATATGGCAATTGAAAGTAAAAGAAGTACTGAAAAACAAAAAACAACTCGTCTCAACCATTTATGTTCCAAGAGCGACCAACAATTAGTTTCTCCTAGCCACGTCAATACATAATCAAGTAGAAAGGTAAAGAGAATTAATAGATAACCACTACAGGAAAAATTGCTTTGATCTTGTTACAAATTCTTTCGACTAATTTTTCAAGGCAATGTATGGATGCCAGTGTGGAGGACTTATATGTATTTAGGAGGCTTAGAGAGTTAATACAAACACGAATGAAATAATAATTACATGTATAATACCAGTGATTTTGTTACCTCTGATTCCAACGTCCTCAACGCATAAAAATCGCCAAAGACGCACAAAAGTTCATGGAATGTGTCCCGTAGGAAGCAAAGATCGATCGATCTGAAGATGTTCTGTAGAATATTTGAGATTTCTGTGGCTGTTGTTTAACAACGCACATTTCTTTTAGTCTTCGTTGCGCGTTACAAAAGAATGTCTTTTTATCTGTCTGGTCAAATATAAGCCCAAGCATTTTCAATTTCAGATTTTCTTTTTTTTCTTTTTTTTTTAACTGGGACTCATTGGTTCTAGACTGGGACTCATGATGTTTCACAAGATGAGTCTCAGGACACACCTTAACTATTTGTAACAAAATCACTGTGTATATGAATTTCATTTAACCGAACCGCGGAATGAAGAAATAGCTGTACGGAGGTTCTTTGCAGTTACAGCCAAGACTCAGCGGCAGGCTTCTAAAGATGAAAAGGGGAAGGGGGAATGAGGGGCGCCAGAGGGCTAATTTTCCACTGACAGGACTTTTAATAAGTGATTATGGATGAGGGACTCCTAAAAATTACTCAGTGCGTAATATCACACATGTAGTAAAAAAATTAGTAAAGTTTCTCTTACCCAAGAGGCAAAGAACTGTTTTCTGGAGGATTGAAAGTACTTCTGAAAGCATCTGATGGAGAGAAACAGAGAAACCTGCTAACACATTCATTAGGTCCTGTTTACTCTATATGGAGAAAAGTTTACCCGGGTTGAAGGGTCACCACCTACACAAGCTACCCTCAGCAAGCCACTGATTTCCTTACACAACGTGGCGAGCCAAAACAAAAAGATTGGCCCGGTTAGAAGGGGGACCCACCTAGCCGGGCCAACAACCCTTTTGTGATGGTAGGCCAACCCTCCTAGCCAGGTCAACGTTTTTCCATAATAGAGAGCTTAAGATTCTGAGACGAGGACGACAACGAGTACGTGATTTTCTCGGTACTAAGTGGTACTCGCGCGTGAACCAGCGTCATTTTGGCGGGAAAACGTGGTAGCCGTCGTCACTGTACTACGAGTTTTAGCGAGAATGTCGAAGGGGAGAAAACAAGTTATCAAATTTTAGAAGTTTTATCATTTTGCGATCGGGAAAGCGCGCAACCTCCTGCACTAAAGATAACAGTGCTAACTTTTCTAGAGAAAAATGGTAAAATGAAGTTTTCCGGGGAGTCTATATTTATTGAGAATACGCGAAAAAACTTTAAGTCAAATCTCGTACTCGTGGTCATCCTCGTCTTGAATCTAATGATCACTTTCGCTCGATAGCTGGATTAACTCGGCTAAGACAATCAGAGAATACACGAGCGCTGTTTTAGAAAATCAGATCAAGTATGGAGCATGCGCGAGCGGTTTTGGCTCAGGCATAGAGGTGTTACCAAATTTTTTTTTTCGGTGACTGGCTGGCATTCTAGAAGCTTCACGAGGGTTCGTAGTTTATTTATTTTAGGATCTTGTTTAAGCCTTTCTAAAGCATCTATTTTTGTAATCTTTCTATAATTAGATTATTTGAAGAAGTTCTAGAATTTTATCGTCAAAGTTTATAAGTAGACGAGTCCAGACGAGGTTTTAACTATTTTTTACAAGCGAAGAAAGTTAAACGTTTGACGTGTATAGTCAAGCGTGACGGAAGCAGTGTTTATGGAGTTACGAACAGTTGTAGAGTTTTACTTGGTGGAAACTAAGTTCATAATTTTTTTTACTTTCTGAAAATTAGTGAAACAGAAAACCCAGTATATAGCAGTATAGTTCATATTGTCTATACATTCAAATCCCGATAATATGGACACTGGGGGGTCACAGAAAGTGTCCATATTTAATAACGGGGTGTCCATTTTATGGGGGTGAATTTGAAGAAATTTCTTTCCCCAGGGACAAAGCAAACTGTCTGTAATACTGAGGTGTCCAAATTAGGTGGGTGACTGTAAAAATGACTGTACATAACAAATAAGGGAGGTGGTGGGTGCTAGAACTAACCTTGGGTGTGGGATGTTGCAAAATATCAATTTGTCTACAAACTCTGGATGCATGTGTGCAAAAGACCTGAGGTTAAAACACACACAGACAGATTTATCAAATTAATAAGACACTCCTTTGGTTTTAGTCAGTTGAATTGGTCAGCACAAGAGAAGAGGGGACTGACTAAACAATCCTGACTCCAACAATCTGGGTCACGAGGGTTTCTTCTTTAAAATGACACAGGTTCTTAACAGAGGAAAAAGCATCTTTTACATGGCTATGTTAGTCTCCGTCGCAGCTGCTTGGTCTCTGTACCATCCCCAACTCTCTTATGATTTTAAAATCAAGGATAATATGACTGCTGGACATACTAAGCTCTTGCTTGCCTGTGAATACCATGCCCTCACTGAAGTAGCTATTCCTAGCCTCCCCCGTAAACGTTCTTAGGGGTTTATCACAGGTTAGTGAGGCAGGAACACGTAATGAACCCCTAAGAATATCTGTATGGGAGGCTAGCCTGTTTCAGGCTCCGAGATAGTCAGGTCAGCAAAATTGAGAAAGCGCAAAGATAAAAATAAAACAGAAGGAAACTGGGGTGGGGAAGGGCGGCAGAGCCTGTAATCATTTGTTTACAAGACTTGTTCTGGTATACCAGCTCATGGTATACCTTCTGTTTGTTCAGAATTGACAGGTTATACCAACACTTCTCAAGAAGGGTAATTACTGTCACTCAGATAGATGGCATCCACAAGTATGAGTTAGAGGAATTGGCTTGATAACTTCTGTCTAATGGACAAGTGTCCGTGAGATTATATTATGGTGCAGTGGCCACCTTACCATGCCAAAGCTCCACCCCAGTCATGACTCAGCAAAGTGCAAGATTTGTAATCAAGTGCCTCAATCTGTAAATAAATTAATAAATTGTATCAATATCTTTTCTGAGCTCACATTACCAATCCTGTACATTACCGGTATTGATATAAAAAAAAATAACAATTTTCTTTTACCAGCGGCAAGAAAACTCTGATGACCTCCTTTGCAACACAGTATGATATAAGATATTATAGCCCTTATTTCTGTATTAGACAGCATGTACTCAAAGCTGTACAGACATTGAAGAAAAAATTTTATTATTCTTATTTATTTAATTTTTATTTTGTTTTGTTTTGTTTTTTTGTTTTTTTTGCATTTTTGATCTTTTTACAAAATCTTCTAGACTATGATGTTTAATTTAAAAGTGTCCTTTGAATCTATAAAATATTTTATAACAAAGTCTACGAGGTGCATACAGAGGATTAAACATTTTTATACTTTCTTCACTCAATCTGCTGTTTCAGCAATACATGTAAGTGCACTTACAATTTCTTTAATGTCGTTAACCAATAATGACGTCTTGTAATG
>BOPM01000091.1:236678-238267 GCA_022179025.1 Porites australiensis | reverse complement strand
TAAACATATATTAAAAGACTATAAATTATAAACCTAGATGCCTAATAATAATGCATAAACTTATATTAAAGACACTATGCCTAGTATTTTAAGGTAAATTATGAGCGAAGGTACTTAATCAGTGAAACTTTAAAAGACTGAAGGCTAGGAGATGACATTACTTCAGAAGGCAAAGAGTTCCAGTCATTAATATATCTATGAAAAAATGAATATTTAAAACAATCTGTATGGGCAACTTTAGGCCTTATTTTATACTCATGCTTACTTCTAGTTCGAGTTAATATTTTTTAGTGGCTTTTGTTGGTTTACAAACTCATCTGCTGCAATGACAGTAAAAATAATAAAACAGCAGCAACCTGTGTACATTACCTCAGGGAACCCATGGATACACAGCATAAGTGGTTTGCCTGTGTCTCCTTTAGCAACATAATGGATCCTGATATTTGATGCTGTTCTCAGAAAATGGTGTTCACCAAGCTCAGGGTCAAGAAGGCAGGAAGGAGCTGTAGGGAAATGAAAACATCAAATCTTTGACAGTCAAACCAGGTCACGCATATAACCCCCATGAAGATTTCATTAATGAATAATTATAAATATTATAATAATAATAATAATAATAATAATAATAATGATAATAAACTCTTTTTAAGTGTCAGGTACTTTAGCTATGAAGCTAACTGGGCAACCTATGAAATAAAAAGATATATATGTACAGCAATAAAATCAAATATTTACGGTTAAAAAGAAAAAATAATAGAGAATAATACATGGTCGCGCAGAGATATGGAATTTATCTTCGAGTGTTCACATCGATATCGAACGAATGAGCGCAGCGAACGAGTGAGATATCGAATGTGAACACGAGAAGATAAATTCCATATCTCCGAGCGACCATGTATTATTCTGTTTATTATATAAACATACTGATGACGGCGTTTTTGTTGATTTTCCGAAGATTTCCGACCACCTTCCGAAGATTTCCAAAGATTTTTCAAATTGTCCCGAAGACCAGACGAATGTTCCCGAACATTTCCCCGAGAATTTCCGAAGATGTCCGAAGATTTCCGAAGATTGCCGAGCACTTTCGAGGAAGACCCGAAGATGTTTCGATGGTACACCAACGAATTTAAGTACAATTTGAGAGACAAACCTGGTGTCAGTGAAATTATCGACATCTTCACATGTGAGAATATCATATCTTCACATGTGAGGATATCGTATCGTTTTTATCAATTTGTTACCACTCGGTATACCACTGACTTTTATATAATAAATAAATAAATAATTCATATATACAAAGCAGAATCCTTTAGCAGTTGTTAAACTTCAGATTCATTGATAAGGCATAGCCTATATGACAGGCTTTTGTGGTCAAATGGCAGATAACAATCACACAGGCAGCATGATTTTTCCTTTCTTTCTTCTAGTGAGTAAAACAAGCCATTGGGAGACTTCTCAAAAACAGTCAGTAAAACTCATCTAGCTGACAGGTCTTTTCCTTTATATGGTTCTTTAAATAATAGAAGAAAGCAAATCAACTGCTTTCGTTTATTCTCCTTTCAAGCTGAAATAATTATTGATGCCTTCAG
>BOPM01000091.1:216678-231678 GCA_022179025.1 Porites australiensis | reverse complement strand
TAGGTTTGTCCACTGACAGGTCCCTGACAGGTTTTTTTCGTTTTTCAATATAGCGACGAGAAAACGGGAGCCGAATGGCAGGGCTCGAGTGGAAAAGGAGGCAGGTGTTCCATTTTCAGGACAAAAAAGTATTTTTTGATCACAGGGCATCTAATGACAGACGTGTACTTTCTCAGTCCTTAACTATCTTATGTTCAGTCGCGGGTATAAGTCATTCCCCCGGGGGGGGGGATACTTCCTTATAAGAGGCTAATGGTGATGCGCCGCTGGATAAGGGCGCATTTTCACGTCTCGATTGACTATAATGGGGTCGCATTTTCAATGGAATTACCAGATGGGGTCGCACATTTTCGGATTTTTGGGGTAAAGTAAAAAAAGTTCTTCAGATTTACGGTTAGCAATTGTACCAGAATGTTTGTACTGTAGGTGAAAAGTGAAGTATTCTTCATTCATTATAAAGTACTGTAGATACATAAATAGAAAGTAAAGGTGATGTTACACGGGACGATTCGCAACGATGATTTTTAGCGCAACACAGCGTAGCAATGTTGGAACAATGTTGCGACCATTCAAAATAATATCGCAACAATGTCGTAATGCTGTGTTGCGCTAAAAACCGTCGTTATCAATCGTTCCGTGTAACATCGCCTTAACTATGGTGGGATCGAGAAAATTACATTTGCCCAAAAGTGACGAAGATGTGGTCTATTATTGGCCACCGTTATTATTGGCCACTGCCGTTTTTTCCCCACTCAACTGGCCTCCCCTAGGTATCCGAGGATAGTTTCTAACTGGAGCTAAAATAGTCTCCCCAATTAGTACTTAATTCGCGCTAAATGCATTGACACTCATGCATATAAAGTGAATCTTTTTTTTCTTGCTGACCATGAGTTATGAACGCACTTTCTAAAAACTAAACCCACGAGGCTCTAACTTAAACCAAAACAGGAACTGTGATGTTGGTAACAAACATAGTCAGCTATAACCCAAAAACGTGCTCACTTCAAGGACTGACACTCAAATTTAATAGATGACACTATTATGTTACAAAAAACCCTTATAAGATAATAAAATTCCAAAACCTGTCTATACAATTACGGATTAACCTTGATAATACAAACCTAATTAAAACGAGACTCTTGGTAGGCATGCAAGAGTGAATCTTCAAGTGCAAACATAAAATCAGGTAAGTAAATACCAAATGACAAAAATCTTCATAACAACCTAGAAAATTCTGCACAACATTATGCGGACCTATAAGACCTCATGTTGAAAATTGTGTGGTCTTAAGTTTACAATAAGAAATTATTAAATCTATTAAGCAAATGCAGTTTTAAATGAACAACTTCAACAACATACTAACAAAAACTGAAAGCTTTATAAGAACATTTACAGCGGCGTCTAGAAAATTCAGAAAAAGGCGGTGGGAAAGGATCTGCTGGACACTTGCTACTGAGATTTCTTCAAGAAAAAAATTGCAAAATTTCACAGAAAAAGGGAGGGCCCGATCTCCTCAGACCACCCCTAAATCAACCCAAGCATTATTTACAATGAAAGATCATCCTTTTCCATCATTTACGTGCTGTTAAAAATCCAGTTTGGCAATTCACAGGAAAGGTTTGACAATTTGACGTATCCAGCAATTGTCAACGTGGAACGGAAATCTTTTTCTGTTTGTTAATCATATCCCGGTAATTACTACAAAGTGCATTTTGCAAGTGCTACCCTAAAAATATTCTTGCTAAATGATCGAAAGCAAGTCCGTTGGTTGGTTATCTTTGAATCCAGAAATGAACTGCAAGTAGATCTAAGCTCTGTTAGCACAGCGAAAGATGAAGATTCCCTTTGATGGCCTTCTGCTCTTATAGTATCTTCCTCAAAATAGCAGCAAGCTTTTTCATGGCGATATTAGTAGACCGCTATGTTCCGGTTGCTCGTGGAGGTTTTTGAAAAATTACCTTACAGGTCATGGGCTTACCTGTGAGGTACTTTCTTACTTCCCTGAGGGCTCTTTTCATTACCGGTTAGAACTGGGGTACTTGTTCCTGAACCTTCTCCCAACCCACCCGAGAAAGGTGCCGGGGATAAACGGGGTCTTTTGCACTCCGGAATTTCCTCTTCACTGAAAAGTCCTCTTTTACTGGCCCCTGCTGGACGCTTCTTAGCTTTTGCTGAAATAGAAAAAGAACGGTTCATTGAAAAATTGCTTACACACCTGATAAGGACCAAATATAACAAAAACCGACATAGTAAACGTTCTTGCTGAATAGGCTTTATTAAATAAATGATTACTCCATAAGATTTCATCCACAGACTGCGGAAAATAGATATTTCACCCCCGGTTGGTGGGCCTGTATTCACAGGGAGTCTCTGGCCGGTCACTTGCATAGGATGGATAATCCAACGCAGCTTTTATACTCTCAGTTCTGTTTGAGAAGACGTAATCAAGGGACCCCTAGGTAAAGGTTCTAAGACCTTGCTGAGAAAAACATGAAAGGGAGAGACATCGATCTCGACCGTTGCTAGGTGAGTGCTAACGACAGATCAAACTATGATGAACCCTATAGTCGTAAGTCAATCTAAGTAGCATCGGCTGACAGAAATGATGATGATTTGCCACAGCAGTGTTCCATGCATGGATTTCACTTACGATGCTCTATATCTTATAAGTCTTATCAAGCTGCCATTATTTCTAACCTTGTAAAAACAACGCAGACGTTCTCTTCATTTCATCCTGGTCCTCGTCGCTCTCATGTTCGTGCTCGTCCTCGTCGTCCTCGTTCGCGTCCTCATCCTCGTCGTCGCCGTCGCCCTTATGCTCGTACTCATCCTCGCTCGCGTCCTCATCCTCGTCGTCATCTTGGGCGTCGCCCTCATGCTCGTGATCGTCCATGTTCGAGTCCTCGTCCTCGTCCCGGGACTCCTTTTCTTCATCTCCTTCCCACAAGTCTTTTAGCCCACGTGCTTCTTCTGGTAATTCATCCTCATCTTCACTTGATGTCTCTTCTGCATTTCAACAAATTAGGAAGCTTAAGCAAAGGCGTTTTTGAGCGACACACATTAACCGGAAGTGAACTTTTTGCCGTTCATAGGCAGTGGTTCTGCCCAAATTTTCGGGCAGATCGTCTCTAGAAGGGCAAACAAACTTAGCAATGCAAATTTGTTATAAGCATCAAGGTATATTAAAAGGGATAAGGCCTCACTTTCGGTTGACGTGCGTTGCTCAAAAACGTCTTTGCTTAACCTTCATAATGTTTGAGGGGAGGGGTGGCTAAAAACAGGCTAGATCACAGTAACAGCAGCAGACAAGGACAGATATTGGGGATCAAAGGATCAAAATATCTCACCATCTAAAGATGAAAAGCTGTCAGAGCTGTGATCCTCTTCCCGTGAATCCAGGTAACCATCTCCCTCAGATGACACATCACTATCAGCATCTGAACCTTTCTTAGCCATCTGCTGCTTCTTTTGTCCAACATTGTGTTTGTCTCTCTTAGCTCTTTTGTCTGTGAAAGGAACAAGAAGTTCAGCTTCTAATGCACAAGATACGAGGAAAGTTAAACGTTGACCATTACATGTCCTTTTTATGCGGCCTAAAATAGGTGCGGCTACACTGTCCACTTTACCTATGGGCAAATGACTGTTGCCCACGGGGAAGCAACTTCTTGTGTGTGACCGATTTTCCAAAGGTGAAATTCAGTGCCTCAGGGAAATTTCCATGGATACATCAATCCAAACAAAAGAATTACCCATGACTGTTCCTGAGGTACCTAAAGCGGCTGAACCAATCACAAGAGCTAGATTGAAACGCACCAAAAAGGAGAAATCACGTGTTGTTTACGTGCTGAGTTCGTCATGTTGCCAATCCAACGCGAAACTGGACGCAATGTTCGAAACCTAACAGGATTTTAAGCGCTGCTGTGAATGTTTTTCTGTATTTTACACTTAATAAATTCAAAAGCACCTTGAAACACTGGTCAGTTTTCTTTACATGTCTTCAAGAATTATTCCTTACGAGGTCTTTCCAAACTTGTAAACCCGAACTTTTGACTTCTGAGCGAGAATTTGCCTTTCTTTGAGAAAAATGAAGTCATCAACGTCTTCCTTTTCAGTGTCAAAATTTAAGGCTGAATCACTCTTGCTCAGCTTAATTGATGTGGAGCGGGTTTCATTAATACGATTAAGTGAACTTTCAATCTTTACAACAACGTTTACCTTGAAACTGGGCTTAAGGTTTTTCTCCCCTTTGGGTAATTTATCACTGTGTAACCGCAAACATGAAAGTGATCAATTACCCAGAGCGAACCCAACCCAAACTATTTCCCTAAAGAGAGCTTTAGGGGAAAGATGTAGTGTAACCGCACCTAATGCTTGTATCTCGGATCAGTGGAACACCTAATTCGTTTTAAACTCCTTGGTTTTCTACGGCCTGGCTGTAAGCCTCCGTGATATCATAAGTGGCAAACAATGTTTGGATCTTGGGGTTAGCAAATTGCCAAAAATAGCTTTATTAAATCGCGGTGTTGAGCTCCAGCTGTTGTTTGTTTGAAAAAGCAACCCAAAATCCGAAATCCGAAATTGTGTTTGCCTGAAAGTTTTTTTTTGGATGTAGCTGATTCTTGACTTAGGGCACTTTTCTTTGAGATAATCCAAAAGCGGATTTTGGTTAACTTTACTAGCTGTAAAATGAATTAATTGTAAGAATCCGCACTACCAAATTTCATGATAGATTAAATCTAAATCCGTATTTACAGATTCACAATGATTGAGCTTGTTTGGGCATGGGTCCGAAAAAACTATACCTGTCATGCATTTTACTTTAAAAATGAAGCCTACTACGTTCTTGCAGGGGTTTTTTTTGGCACGCTGAAGAATCCATCACCGAGTTTTTACTCACGTTCCTTTTCTCGTGTCAAGTCCAAAGACTGTGAGATTGTGCAACGATTAAACCGGCCTCATCGGATTTTTTCAAAAGAAACGCGCCCTTGATTACAAGCACGAGAAGACGTTTTTGACTTAACATTGATTTTTGCCTTACCTTCCTTACTACTGCCTTTATCATCATCATCTTCTTTCTTGGATTGTAATAAATGCCTTTGAGCTTCATTAGTAATCTGCAAGGACTAACAGGTTTTTTTCATTAGATGAAACTAAAGATAAGGAGTGCAGGAATAGAGCGTTAACGGAAACAGTTACGGTCAAACCTGAATTAGGAGGTGTCTTACCAACGTCCCAAATATGTATTCCATAATTAATAGATCTGTCTGGATTTGCAAAAAGGGCACCTTCAGGATTTTTTAGCAAAAGTCTCATTTGAGGCTTGTTCAGTACTTGACCATTCTTTTTTTTAACGATATTTTCAGTATAAAAACCCCCTATCAAACTTTAGTAGATAAAAAACATGTGTTAAATATGCTGTTTACATCTTCCCCACCCCCCCTTCCCCCAACCTCTCCCCTACCTATCATTTCCCATAATTCCCTCCTGGTCATAAAACACTATGACATTTGAAATGAGCGCGCGCGAAGTTGTTTCCCGCGGTTGGTTAATTTTCTAGATTTCTTTTTGGCCGCCTGTAGCAAAGTTTTCCGGAAGGCATCATTAAGCCTTATAAAGGAACAAGTCTCACGATTGGCAAAGTCTGCCGTCGTCCAATATGTTACCGTATTTCGTCTCATTTTGGCTAAAAGGGTGAAACACTGATATCGGGCTTGAGACGGAAAGCCATCATATTGCGAGCTTTGCTGTGGGCGGTGACGAGTCTGTGGCCTCAAAAAGTAGTTTGTGGGAGTCAAATCTATTCGGCGAGAGCAAAATTGAAGCTGATTTCTGACCAGGCCAGAGACTTAGTTAAAAATTGTTTTGAAGGCCGACCTCTATATTTGTCCCTTTCAATACCGCTCGTCTACATCCGGGATCTTGAATAAATCGACTGTGTCAGCAACGTTTGGTCATGTGATGATTTATGTGGAGAAAGCGAGAGTTATTGAGAGAGAGTAATGTGATGATATTTCGCCCGTATTAAGTGTGGAAACATTGTGCCTGGTTGGTTGTGGATAGTTTTATCAGTGCTGCGAACGTGGTTAATTGTGTGATTTCCTGAAGTTGTTGACTGACAGATTTCAGGGACAAGTCAAGGGACCGTAAGTACATGTACGGTGAGGGTAAAAGAATGAATGAGTTTGCGGAATGGCATGTGGCATGGCTTGCGGAATGACATAATTATGCGGAATGTAATATTCGAAGAACGACCCAAAGAAATAAACTAAACTGAAAAGATCGCCCTTTTGGCGCCAATCAGTTTCCAAACGCAGCCGCTGTTTTACTGTTGCGGCTTGACATACGATGACAATAAAAAAGCCATGGCCACGAAGGCTCATTGTCGATTGGCCTTTTCCGCACAGCCACATGCCTTTATTAGTCGGGCTGCATGGCATCACCGATACTCCATCACGAAAGTGGGCCATTGAAGAAAAGATGTTTTGGAAGGTCACGCTCCCTTCTACAGTAAAATCTTTAAAACTAGGACAAAAGCGGGAATATTAAACGGGGAATCTTTGCATCACCACGGGAAATTACGCTAATGTATGTGACCGAACTTTCTCGAGAGTAAAACTCTCTCTGGCAATAATGTTTGAAATTCTTATTTCAACCGTGGATTAATTTTACAGGGGTCACTGGGCGTCAGGATGAACAAATGTGGGAACGGCTTGCAAGTAACATTACCTTTTTTTTACGCAGACGCAATTCTTCCATACCGTTCCTCTTTTTCGTTTGACGCACGTAAAGTCAATAAAATTTACGCCCGTTGACGCAAGTAAAACTAAGCAACAGTGAAAATTTCATATTGCCTTCTTGAAGTTCTCGTTGCCGTGGTTGTCATGGTTGCCTAAGCAAACTGCGTGGCAGTCTTAAGATAGAAATGCGTGGGAAAACGTAGTTGTCATTTAATCTGCAAACAAATTCTCCCGTGAGTGCAAATGAACTCTTGCAATCGTGCATTGCCTTGCATAATTTTGTGTGGCAATGTTTAGTGGCATTCAACAGTAATATGACAACATGCCTTCTGATGTCTCGGATTAGTCTTATGGCTGACCGAAACATGGAGAGCAGAACTAGACAGCCAGAAAATTGTCGGTATATTGTCATCGGATATGAGCAACGGGCTTTTGACTCTCTTAGCCCTCAATTGCTCATAAATAAACTGCAGGCCTGCAATTTCTCGGATAAAGCCATACAGCTCATACGATCATATTTTCAGGGAAGAGAGAATAGAGTAATGATAGGTTCTGTAACAAGTGACTGGGTTGTGATGAGAGAGGATGTCCACAGGGAAGCACTTTTGGACCACTTATCTGGAATATTTTCCGAAACGATATGCCTAACATAATATCAGATGCAAACGTCTCGATGTATGCGGATGACCATCAGGTCTTTGTAGCAAATGAGACAACGAAAAGCGTGGAGAAGATACTGGTGGACAATGGAGAGAGGATGACTAAATGGTATCAAGATAATCTTTTAAAAGTCAATTGCGATAAATATCAAGCTGTGATTTTAGGAAATCCAAAAGGAGAAAGGAACGTTGATCTGAATATATGTGGCAAAAAAGTCGAACAGTCATAATCCATCAAGATCCTAGGTGTAAACCTAGATGAAAACCTAACCTTTAGAAATCATGTACGTAGTGTGTGTAAGGAAGTTGGCGGGATGATCGGAATATTAGGAAGGCTTAAAAATCTTATCCCAGTAAATGCCAAGTTACTTTTGTACAAATCAGCTATCATGCCACAGCTTACCTGTTGCCACCTAGTGTGGCATTTTTGCACGGCATCTGATAGTTGTAAATTGGAGCGTCTACAAGAAAGCGCCTTAAGATTAGCGTATAATACTACTACAGAAAGTTGTGACACCTTGCTGAAAAGAGTAGTTAACTACTTTACAAAGTAGGAGGTTGCAGGATATACTCATTTTGATGTTTAAAGTAAAAAACAAATAAACAACGAACCAAATTGCGGTTATTTTTAATATCAACGACGATAACAATTATTCTGCCAAAAAATTTTAAAAACCACATAGTGTATCAAATCTTGTCTACATTCTGCTGAAATAAATCCCAGTCTAAATCGGGATTTATTTGTTTGCACACCAACATTGCAAGGACCGCGATATGGCGTGTATGGTCAAAAATTAAGGAGGAGTGTAAACGCGATTAAAAACGTTTTCAACGAAAAATGCACAATGCTTCAATGGTTTGTGGGTACCGGTTCCCAAACCGACTCTACGGGGACCACCTAAAATCCGTTCGCTATTGACCTCCTCTATTGTCAGTTTGTAACTTTGACATTAACCTTTTAAAGATCCCCGTTCCTTGTTTTAAAGATAGGCCAGTGTTGATGACAAGCACAAAAGTAAGTTTTGCCGTGGAAAAGTAAGTTTTGCCGCGGCAGATGTGGGTCACCGTACTGCTCTGCCTTGTTGATTTGAGCCAACAGTAATAAATGGACCAGCAAAGTAAATGCACACTCAAATTGGCGCCAAAAAAAGGCGCGGCAAAGACGCGCGCATGCTTTTCAGTTTAATTTATTTCTTTGCGCCATTTTCCATATTTTACATTCCGCATAATTATGTAATTCCGCAAGCCATGCCACATGCCATTCCGCAAACTCATTCCTCATTCCAGGTGAGGTTTGTACCGAGCACAATCTAACTTTCATCTGAAAATATTACTTTTTTCCAGTAGTTGTCTACTGTTCTAAATCTACGCTCTTTACATCACTTGACTCGCTTTTTTTGATGTTCGCTTCCCGAACCACCATTTTCTTTTTCGCTAACCT
The DNA here is from genome assembly GCA_022179025.1 of Porites australiensis. Taxonomy (NCBI): domain Eukaryota; kingdom Metazoa; phylum Cnidaria; class Anthozoa; order Scleractinia; family Poritidae; genus Porites; species Porites australiensis. The sequence goes on along the minus strand of BOPM01000091.1, from coordinate 222,841 downwards.
TCTTTTATATCCTTCCTAATCAATGCAACACCCTCTGCACGGTTTTCTGGCTGAAAGTCTTTGTTTTGCACTCGCTTAGCTTTGCCGTAATGTTCTGTAAGGTAAGACGTCTGTTACTTTAGAGCATTTCTGTCGCTATTTCTTTTTCCTTCCACTTCGCGACTGTGCCAGTCCTTCGATACTTGCTTAGAAACACTCGTGATACAGCCTAGTCCCTAGGCGTTCTCTCTTGCCCCGTGACGTCACAGCTCACGGTAGAGTCCAGGATTGACCGAGCCGAGAACGCCTTGGGACTAGGCTGCTCGTAATAGTCATTCTTGGAATGTTCAACAGTCTTGACAGTTCCGCTTTGTTTTGCACGGATTGCGACAGAGTAACAATTAATTCTATGGTCTCTGTGGACAGTTCAGCACCTCTTCGATTCATGAGAACTAAAAATTAATTCTCAGAAGCACAACAAAAAAAATGTGACCATTTTTTTGCGATCTAACCTTGAAGTTAATGTTAAATGAATGAATAAACGAGCTGTCAAAACACAAACAGCTCTTATTCCTTTTCTTTCGGAAACTATGCAATTTTTTTCGTACTCTTGGTCAAATGTTCGATTGTTTCTTTTTTTGCCCGCCTTTATTGACCAAACGCGCACCCTGCATCGAGTTTTCACAGTTGGCATTGTGCACACTGAACGAGGGTAAAAATTTCGCTCGTCTTTTAATAAAGTGGCGAATACTTGTGTCCCTTGACTGTGTATGTCGTCGCGCTCGTGTTATAAGAATATTGTGTACAATCATAAAAAACGCTTTGTGAGTGTTTAGTTGAAGTAATTTTGTCCCAGACAACCGATTGTGGGGTCAAGAAAGGTGGATTTTAGGTCTGTTTTAGTCGGGCATCTCGCTATGAGCCCCATAGTTTGAGAGACTAAAAGTTCATTATTTCTGCGCTTTTAAATGTTGTTCATTTCGTTGCAAATCTGTCGCTTTTGCCAAGAGAGACTTTTCGTGTGTTGTCAGCATTTATTTTGTCCGTTTTAAGCCATAACTAGCGACTTTCAACTGCTTTTTATTCACCTTAAGGGTCAAATTGTCAAAACCCACTTGAAATTTTTGTAGGTACCTTTTTATAAATTCAGACAGATATGTAAAAATGCTTTTGAATTTATCAAATTAAAATTATTAATAAAGAATACATGAATTTCATATATTGGAACTGCGCAAAACAGAATGCAAAGAAGATCCCCAGTTTAAGATGCAACTAAGCTGCTTTAAAAAAAACCCCTGAAATTCAGCCTTTTAGATTTTAACAAATTTCAAAGAAACAGTATCAACGCGATAAACCTTCAAGAAGAAATATAATTTTCATAATAGTGTTTTTTGCCTCTGTTACCAGTCCTTACCTTATTTGGTGTTTTGTTGCGGCCAGGTTTGTCTGCTCTGATGGCCAGAGCACGTTGCTGATACTCCTTGGCTTGCTTGAAGTCACCTAAGCCCTCGTAAATTGAAGCCAAATTCGTGTAGCTTGTTGAAACGTCAACATGTTCCACTCCGAGCTTGTCCAGCTCGATGTCTAGAGCACGTTCCTGATACTCCTTGGCTTGCTCGAAGTCACCTAAATCCTTGTAAATCAAAGCTAAGTCACTGTAGATTGTTGCAACATCAACATGTTCCGGGCCGAGCTTGTTCAGTGTGATGTCAAGAGCACGTTGCTGATACTCCTTAGCTTGCTCGAAGTCACCTGAATCCTTGTAAATGAAAGCTAAGATACGGTAGTTTGTTGCAACGATAACATGTTCCGGGCCGAACTTGTCCAGTATGATGTCAAGAGCACGTTGCTGATACTCCTTGGCTTCCTCGAAGTCACCTAAATCATTGTAAATCAAAGCAAATTTACTGTAGATTGTTGCAACGATAACATGTTCCGGGCCGAGCTTGTCCAGTGTGATGTCAAGAGCACGTTGCTGATACTCCTTGGCTTGCTCGAGGTCACCTAAATCCTTGTAAATCAAAGCTAAGTTACTGTAGATTGTTGCAACGTCAACATGTTCCGGGCCGAGCTTGTCCAGTGTGATGTCAAGAGCACGTTGCTGATACTCCTTGGCTTGCTCGAAGTCACCTAAATGCTGGTAAATTGAAGCTAAATTCGTGTAGCTTGTTGAAACATCAACATGTTCTGCTCCGAGCTTGTCCAGCTCGATGTCTAGAGCACGTTCCTGATACTCCTTGGCTTCCTCGAAGTCACCTAAATCCTTGTAAATCAAAGCTAAGTTACTGTAGATTGTTGCAACGTTAACATGTTCCGGGCCGAGCTTGTCCAGTGTGATGCCAAGAGCACGTTGCTGATACTCCTTGGCTTGTTCCAAGTCACCTAACTTCCTGTACATCAAAGCTAAGTTACTGTAGATTATTGCAACGTCGACATGTTCCGGGCCGAGCTTGTCCAGTGTGATGTCAAGAGCACGTTGCTGATACTCCTTGGCTTGCTCGAAGTCACCTAAATGCTGGTAAATTGAAGCTAAATTCGCGTAGCTTGTTGAAACATCAACATGTTCCGCTCCGAGCTTGTCCAGCTCGATGTCTAGAGCACGTTCCTGATACTCCTTGGCTTGCTCGAAGTCACCTAAATCCTTGTAAATCAAAGCTACGTTACTGTAGATTGTTGCAACGTTAACATGTTCCGGGCCGAGCTTGTCCAGTGTGATGTCAAGAGCACGTTGCTGATACTCCTTGGCTTGCTCGAGGTCACCTAAATCCTGGTAAATCACAGCTAAGTTATTGTAGCATTTTGTAACATCAACATGTTCCGGGCCGAGCTTGTCCAGCTGGATGTCTAGAGCACGTTCTTGATACTCCTTGGCTTGCTCGAAGTCATCTAACTCCTTGTGAATCATGGCTAAGTTACTGTAGATCGTTGCAACGTTAACATGTTCGTTGCCGAGCATGTCCAGATAGATGTCAAGAGCACGTTGCTGATACTCCTTGGCTTGCTCGAGGTCACCTAAATCCTGGTAAATCAAAGCTAAGTTATTGTAGTTTTTTGCAACATCAACATGTTCCGGGCCGAGCTTGTCCAGGTTGATGTCTAGAGCACGTTCCTGATACTCCTTGGCTTGCTTGAAGTCACCTAAACCCTGGCAAATCAAAGCTAAGCTACTGTAGCTTTTTGCAACATCAACATGTTCCAGTCCGAGCTTGTCCAGACAGATGTCTACAGCACGTTGCTGATACTCCTTGGCTTGCTCGAGGTCACCTAGACACTGGTAAATCACAGCTAAGTTATTGTAGCTTTTTCCAACATTAACATGTTCCGGGCCGAGCTTGTCCAGATAGATGACTAGAGCACTTTCCTGATACTCCTTGGCTTGCTCGAAGTCACCTAAATCCTTGTAAATCCAAGCTAAGTTATTGTAGTTTCTTGCAACATTAACATGTTCCGGGCCGAGCTTGTCCAGTTCGATGTCTAGAGCACGCTGCTGATACTTCTTCGCTTCCTCGAAGTCACCTAAATCCTGGTAAATAAAAGCTAAGTTATTGTAGCTTTTTCCAACATCAACATGTTCCGGGCCGAGCTTGTCCAGTTGGATGTCTAGAGCTCGTTGCTGATACTCCTGGGCTTGCTCGAAGTCACCTAAACCCTGGTAAATCACAGCTACGTTATTGTAGTCTCTTGCAACATTAACATGTTCCGGGCCGAGCTTGCCCAGATCGATGTCTAGAGCACGTTGCTGATACTCCTTGGCTTGCTCAAAGTCGCCTAAATCCGTGTAAATCATGGCTAAGTTACTGTAGCTTGTTGCAACATTAACATGTTCCGGGCCGAGCTTCTCCAGTTCGATATCTAGAGCATGTTGCTGATACTCCTTGGCCTGCTCGAAGTCACCTAAATCCCTGTGAATTGAAGCTAAGTTATCGTAGCTTGTTGCAACATCAACATGTTCGGGCCCGAGCTCTTGAAGCTTAAAGATGAGTGAATATTCAAAATATCTTTTTGCTCCTTCGAGCTCACAATGCATTTTACAAATATTTCCAAGGTTTTCACATTTTTTGGAAATGTCCTTGTCATGAACTTGAGAGAAATTATCGCCCCTAAACACTCTGTCAGTTACCACAGTTAAAGCTTTCAAATGTGGAGTGGTGTGTCTGGTGTTCAGTCTCATATTCTCTGGTGGAGTTGCGCCGATAAAGTCGTTAAATGATGTAATGACCCCACTAACGGCCTCATCCGTTTGGCTTTCTGGACGCTCTTTTGTTACAGTTTTTATAGCATCATGCACAACCTGGTGTAGTCGAATGAAACAGCCACCCTCGTCATCTTGGAACAGCAGAAGTGAGCTTTTTTTTAATCTCATGCGAATTAGTTCCTTGTCCGCCTCATCAAACTCTTCATGTGCGTTCATGATGTAACTAATTACTACGTCGACGTTCAATGGTCGTGGAGCACAGAGGGCAAGAAAAGTGAAAAGGTGTTTTTGAAAGTTGTCGGATCTCATCAGTGTTTCCACGGCTAACGTTATTGCTTTGGTCATTGAATTTGGATAAATTAGATTGGTGTCGACAAGTGTACTTTCTGTTTTCTGTCTTTTGCCTTTTTCTAAGATCTTCAGGTATTCCTCCCAACCAAAATGCGTCGATACTTTGTCCTGCCGAATCTCTTTAACAAAGACGGCAGCGCCTGCTAAAGCAAGAGGTTGATAGTCCAGTCTTTGTGCAACTGTTCCTACTAACTCGCTATCTGGGATACCAGAAAGCTTGGACAATAATGAACGGGCATCATCGGGCTCCATACCTTGGCTTACTGAGATGTGATTAACGAAAGAGCTTTTTGAGAGAATTGACGTTGTGTCCTGCGTCGTAATGAGCAAATGGCCTCTTTCCCAACCCTTTGAATGAAACTGTGGTAAATGGACATTTACAGATGACATGGTAGTGACATTGTCAACCACCAGTAGCCACGACGTGTAACAGGTAATTTTTACAGCGACAAGCATCTTAAGACTAGTGATCTTTTCGTTCACGGTCGAGTCCTTTGAGCTGAGGGTTTCCACAATTGAATAGTCTGGGCACTTTAAATGGCGAGCAAATGAGGCATACGACTCCAGAAGTGAATCTAGACTTGCAGCATTTAAGGTCATTACAAATGAAGACCCACCTGGCATTTCTTTCAGGTCGTCAAAGAATCTCTCAGCTACAAGGCCAGCTAGTTGTGATTTTCCACTTCCAGGATTCCCTGAGATGTATAGATAACTCAACCTGTTGTCACTGGACTCATTAAGTTCCCTCAGCTGTTGGACTATTTTGGCTACTTCCCTTTCACGACCACCGATTTCATGCGAAGGTTTAGGAGGGAGAACACAGAATGAGGGTGCCTCGTTTTGGAGCTGATCTTCAAGGACCTGGCGCTGACTCTCTTTTTCTTGAACTTCTTGTTTCAGATTATCAATTTCTTTGAGGACCTTTGTTAAATCTTTTGTTGGAAATGTTTTCTGACATTTTAGGTTTTGAATTTTTACAGTGGGAAGACTAAGCGCTTGAAAGGCAACATCAACCTTGCTAATAGCATTATGAAAATCGATCTCAGAGAGACTACCTTGTGGCATGTGAGCGAATTCTTCATTCCTGAAATTTCGTAGATCATCTACCTTTTTTCTGACTATTGCGCTAAGACCTGGCCCGACGCAATCAGAGAAAAGGATGGCGTAAAATAGCATTGTACAATCCCATTTCCCACTGTTTCCGTTTTTCATAGTGGCCAAAAGATGAGCGTTTCTTTTTTGATTTCGAGGAGACTCTCTGTTATAAAAATCCATTCCATTACGAGGCTCGTCTTTCCATTCTCCCGTTGTTGTTTTGTACAGTTTGTCCCATTCTTGTTTAAATATTTCTCTCAGACCCTCCGCTAGTATATCAGTAGTTACATAACAAATTCTGTAATAGTTTAGCTGCTCATCGGTATATTCGTTTAAAGAGGCCATATTTGATGCACCTCTGATGCTTGAAACCTTTTCGGAGAATTAATCCTGCAAGTAGCAAATAAGTTCAGAGGGGGAAAAATTATCAGTGACAGTGTAGATAACACGGTCTATGAAGTAAAAACATTGACTTCCCAACACAAGCATGTAATTCATGAAGCTTGACCAAGACCCAAATTTACTAGTATATCAGATGTTAGA
>BOPM01000091.1:183804-194536 GCA_022179025.1 Porites australiensis | reverse complement strand
AGCTTCGCTTTTAGCCCTGGCTAAATCTATATATTAGCCAATAACATCACGGCTTAACTGACATGACGACGACCAATAACATCGCGACGTAATTGACCAATCAGGCCCCAGTTGTTCAAAAGGTGGCTAACGCTATCCACCGGAGTTAGTCAATGATAGCCTCAAAATATATTTTGGACAAAGGAGTATTGCGACACAATCACGTTTTTACCTTAAATTTTTCAAAAAATGTTTGTTACAATTTTATGAAATAGTTATTACAAAATGAGGGTTACTAATTGTAAGCTGTGTGCAAACTGATAAGGAAATCTAATAACTGGATTTTGCATAAACCTAATAAATTCAAAATTTAAGGCTTGAGTTTTAATCATCCATGTTGACATACAACGATCGAAATCTTACGTTTAACCTAATAAATGTAATCTCTCATTAATATAGTTTGTCCGTGCCACATTTGAGCATTAGACCTTCAACGAGACTTATACAACACCCTAATGAATCACGATAACGATCCACAACCTATCAAACTGTGTTCAGCCACCTTTCACAGGGTATACAGTTTCACTGCATAGCGTATTGAACAGGATGTCCTCTCGAACCGGAAGCCTTTAGTTTAGGAGAGTGTAAAGGTTTGACATGTGCGGTCTTCATTTGTCGTATCAACGGCGGTTTTCGTACAAAAAAATCTAATCCCACAATCTGGCGTGGTTTAAAAAATTCCCTAATTATATACGCAAGTCTTATTCTGAGACAGGGTATACAAATTAAATTTGCTACTCATTGTCTTAACAGGGTGACTTTTTTGGACCGGAGGCCCCTAAAAGGCAATATGTGGTCTACGTTTGTGGTACCAAATTTTAAAAAAAATGTCATTCCATGATGGTACTTTAAAAGTTGTTGAATTCTGTGTGTAAAACGAAATGACTGAGGGCAAGATCAGCAGTCGCCATTACAATATTCTACATTGTTTGCTTTGAGGCAATCAGGCATGGCAGTCTCCCCGGGCAGTCCTTACTATCTTTAGAACACAATGTTACAAATCCACGCTAGCCTTGGGACATTTTGTGTGTGTTGTTTGGTCTTTCCTAGAAGTCATAATAAGCTGCATTCCGGTAGTTACTCAGGCTGGGTCAGTCTCAAAGATTTTTATCAAAAATATATTTTCACTTTGCCAGTGTTTTTCGACAACATTATCGACTTAGGCAAAAGAATTTATACAGATACCAAGGAGACGGGTCACGTGATCAAAAATAGCTTAATCTTACCTCCACAAATCTATAGTATTCAAAATAAGCTAGCTTTATACACAATCTTATCCTTCACTAAATCAAATGAAAACTGGCGAGCTCGTTTTCAGCTTGAAAGAAAAGACACCCGAAACGAATGGAGGTTATTTCAACATGCCTTTGCATGGCTTCTTTTCAAAGAGCCCCTGCAAGCGACACGAGAGAAAGTGCTGGGTTTATAAAGTCTAAAGTTCACATAGACGGGACGTTTTAACATTCTTCACGTACGTGCTTCTCATCGGTTACGTTGTAAACGTATTCAACGTTATTCATGTAATTCAGACCTCACAGATAGTATTACGACTGTCTATTATAATCAAAACAATTGGACACGCATGGAGTGTATGGATATCAGGGATGTTATTATAGCGACAGATATTCCAGTGCGTTCTGCGTTCAGAAGAGTGTAAGTAATTTGAAATGACTTCGCTTGCTTTTGACGCTTGTCCAATGTAGTTCAGTCCAGGCCAAAACTCGTTTCATTTAAGGCAAACATATAAACGGCAATGCGTTTGTGCTAATTTCGTTTACATTATAGGATCACAAACACTAACAGAACCTTGAACATAAAATACCGTTTGTTAAAGTTAGCACTGTTTCCATTGTTTACTGCTTTTGGATGGGGCCGGATAAAAACAAATTCACTTGATTTCTGACCCGGTGCTGACAGTGCCGAAATTTATAAGCCAACTTCCAAATATGAAAACCTATATAATTATATATGTAGATGTTTTTGCAGCTTGAAAAATTAACTTTAACTTATAACATTTTCGCTATGCATAATCAAGGGTCCTTCAATTTTAGACGACCGCTTCCCCCGATTCCTCCGTCGGAAAAACACGAATCTACTAACTTGTGGCTTACACTCAAAGCCTTTGTGTACCGTGTATGCGACAGTTAGAGCTTTCATGTTCACTACATCTTTGAGCACAACATAATAGAGTTTTCTACATCTGTAACCGTGCCTGATGGCCAGACATTTATACTTGATTGTTTGCACACTACTAAGCACCGTCACAAGAGGGTAGTCGAAAAATGAAGTCGAACACTTTCAAGGCAAAACATCCAATGCTACATTCATATAGCGTCAGTCAAGGAGCCTTTAGTGGTCTCGGACGCTTCGTTAAATTAAATTAACTGTAGCTCTGTAATATAAACTGAAGTTTCTGAAAAAAGCCTTGTTTTAACTGTATATACTTACCGATTGCAGCCTTAGTTAGGCACCAGGCAGGCAGCACGACAGTAAAGAGGTTTCGCTTGAATCACGACGGGAAAACTATCAATGCGAAAGCGAAAGCGAAAGCAGGAAGTTTTCGTCCCTTACTGCGCATGCAAGGGGAACGAAGACGCTGGGTACGAGGGTGGATAACTTACGTCAATATACGCCAGGAGCAGCACACATAAGACTCGTTTGTGGATTCCCTTTGGATTCCCTCGCAAAAAAGTGGATTCCCTTCATTACATATGCAGGATTCCCTCGCGAAAAAGTTGATTCCTCCATAGAATGATACTAATGGAAATGAGTGCCATGAACGTATCTCTTATTCAACAGGAACAACAGGCTTGCCTAGGCTTTCCTGTTAAGTAACTTGAGCCTGGTTTTCGGAGTGTCTTTTTAAAAAGTAGGAATAAGAGAAACGATCACCTAGCAACGAAAGAAACGGCTTATGTCTTCTATTTAGAGCTAAAAATCGGATATATAAACAAAACACACACACAAAGTGGAATTGAAAACTCTCTATTTCAGTTTTCACTGACCATTACAAAACCGTTTCCTCCGTTCTGTCTCGGCGAGGAAATGAAAAACTATAAAACTCTCAGCGTTTCACGTGCCGTTAGTCAGTTAATTATGCGAGTTCACAAGCCCACAGTTGCATACAAATTAGGGAGCTTTAGCATCGACGACGGCAATAGCATCGAAAACGTCAGTTTTAAAATGAATTCCCGTTTATTCAATCTTTGTCGCGTTGACTCCAATTTGCTGAAAATGGCAAGTGTAGACGAATTTCCCTGGAGTTGATTTCTTAAGGACCGCACTTAAGTTTAGAGAGAGAAAAAGAGATTCGTCGTCGCTTGTTTACGTCCTGCATAAAACTTGCAATTAGGCATTTTCACGTCGTAGTCGTGCAAGGACGGTAAAGAAATGTACAAAAAAGCGTGATGCACGTGTAAAGTTGTTGTTTTGCGTAATAAACCTATTGCTTTTTTGACGTCCTCTTTGCCGTCGCCGTCGTCGTTGCTAAAGCTCTGCATTAAAACCCCAAGGGCAGGGCCCGCGCAGGGGGAGGGGCTGGGGGGACCAGAACCCCCCTCTTTTTGAAAAATAAATAAATAAAAGTAAGTACAGTGGAACCTAGATATAACGAAGGGCCAAGGGACGGGCAAAATATGTTCGTTATAACGAAGCTCGTTAACTTATAACGAGGTTACGTGAGGTTCTTTTTCATATTGCTTTTATATAAAATAACTAAGATAGTACGCGCGTTCTGATTGGTTAAACGCCTCTGGCTTAGTGTGCCGGTAAAAGCATATACAATATTAAACATAATAGACATGAGGGGATACAGTCAAGATGATAACTTCATTTATTTAAAAAAGAAACAAAAGCAGCTATCGCATTGAAGCTCAAACTGACGAGTTTAGACCATTACAATGACTAAGATGGCAAACAAATAAAGCCAACATTTTAAAGGCAAAGAAAATAGCTTTTTTATCAATGAAATCACGAGAAAAGCTTGTAAATCACGAGCCGAAGGCGAGTGATTTACGAGCTTTTCTCGTGTTCTCCCAACATCCAGCGTGGGTTATCACGCCGGTAAACCCATAAAAAGTGTGGTCTATTGCTCAAATATTTACTATTACTGGAGTGAAGAAAACAAAAGTTCGTTAGACCGAGGATTTCGTTATAGACGTTCCTCTGTACGATACATTTTCATATATTTAAATAGTATCTTTGTTGGAATAAGAATCTTCCAGCATCTAAATTTATTATTGGTCCGTTTCGATCCCATCAGTCTGATGCGTAGTAAGCCTCAAAACGCCTATCTTTACAAAACTGCACTTAATTAGTCCTAGGCTTCTACGTTTTCAAACCAGTAAGGCTATGTACCATTTGCAACGATGCGGAATAGTCTTTTTTGATGAAGGTTCTCGATTTAATCTGAAGACTACTTCACAAACTAAGGTTTCTTAAAACGAATTATATCGGCTGATGATGTGGTCTCTGAGGCATTTCGATGACACACTAGGCAAAATGAAGGGGTTACAGCTAGGAACCTACAGTGTAATATCATGACCTGAAAACTTCCAGTGGTGGATCCAGCATGTGCAATCAGGCTCAGCAGGAGAAAGGTACTTTTCAGCAGCTTGAAATTTATCAGCATGACTCTGCTCAACAATGACTCAAGAAAGGTTCAGTAATCTAAAAGTTCTAAACAGCCACAAAGAGAGAACAGCCAAATTGCCCCTCCACCACTTCAAAAGAGTTGGTTACCTGCCCCCGCACTTTAAAAACTGCTCCGCGAACCCTGAAGGGAGAAACTTGACGTATTATTATAAAAACACGCAAAAAAACAATTAATAACTTAACAAGCTTAGGATCAATTCAAACCCGCTACTTATAAACTGATTCTCGCAATAAAACCAGACACGTATCTTAAGACACAAGAAACTTTATGACCCTTTATTAAAATAATTGCTAAAAGAAGGCAAGCCATCACAGTTCAAACATGGTTTCACAAATTAATGTGGTCAGTGGTCATAGAGCTGCGTAGTCACTTACGAGAGTGGTCGCAAGGAAGGAGAGCCTCGACTCAGACGACGAGCGAATAGTATCCCATGATGCATTTTTCCAGAAGCATCACGCAATATCGCAGTCATGGCAGATTCCATCGTGAAATAAGGTCGTTTTCTCGTCGCCTTTTTTCTCACTCGATTTCCAGTAAAAGTAAGAAAATTACATTATTTCGTTATTTGACATGATTTCTCCGATTTGCAATGGCTTAAGAGCGAAGTTTCCGCACAGAAACATTTATTTTCACGGTTTCAAGTAGTCTTCCCATCACAAAGTGTTAAGTGACTCACAACAAGGTCATGAATATTCAAGATTTTTTGGAGTATATGTTGAAATCTTCGAAATGTGGACGTCACGCCAGCAAAATGAAGTCCTGAATATTGTACACGCTAAGAAGTACCCAGAAGTACCCACATTTTGGAAGACTTTTTTGTCGACCAAAGATGGCTTAAATTTCGAATCTTTTATCACATTTCAACGCCATGTGTAAAATATATGTGTAAAAGCCTGCTGAAGGCTACAATCTGTTGGGCGCTTTCGAGAGCGCTTTAATATTTATGCCGAAGCAATCACTTTGTATTTTCAAAGAAGTTATTTTTAAAAGGAATTTGTCTATAATTATTTTAATTCGAAGAAGGAGCGGTGCATAATGGTGTGTTTCAGTGTGAAAACAACCTAATGAAAGGTACCACGCAGCATGCAAACCGGCACAACGTAAACAGGCCTGCTCAGAATTTGAAAAAGAAACATCAGAAACTTTATTTATTCAAAAGAACAGATCAGTATTCTGGCCAGGAAATTTCCTTGATGATTGCTTGAGTCAGTACCGGGTAGATTGTGCTTCAGAGAATTGTTTGTCGCATCGATAGGTTAAGTTTTATTTGTAACTGCCGTTGTAAACTTGAGCTCCTTTGAGCGCGATGCTGTAATAAATTCTCCTCTGGTAATTAGCTTCAGAGCTTAGCGGCTGTTTTGTTGGAGCCACTTTATAGATCAGTCATAGTTTTGGTTCTCCTGTGGCCTGGGTTCTGCTAGTGAACCTAGCGAAGCTTATCAATTGCCGAGTCTTATACTTTGTGTTTACAGTGCGACCCAGACTGGCCTCGACTGTATTACCTATAAATTGATCCACACACCATAACACATGCAACACATTTCTTTGGGTGTTGCTGAATTGATCTGCACAGTAGAAGTCACTGTTCGACGGTTATCTAATAAATTCCCTACAATTTTCTCAAGTTTAATTTTCACATTTCACTGCCCAGGTTATGCTATTTTTCTTACAAAAGGGGAAACCTAAAACTTTCGGATTCGAAAATGTGATAGAGAGGGGAATCAGAAAAATCCTCACTTTCGCAATACGTTCAGTTGAATTGCAAATAAATTTTTTGGGAAAGTAATACTGAAGCCCTTGTAATTTCGAAAAGACCCAAGTTCCCCTAGAACGACTGACCGAACAGATATAAATTTTATAGCGCAACTTACATTGCATTTCTACCCTATTTTGAAAAGTCATTTGAAGAGTTTGTGTCTTGGAAAACATATAGAGTAAGAGTAGGAAGAGTTAATATACTTCCTAACGCTGTTGTTTATTTTAAAGCTTCTTACCACAGTAGATTGGTAATCATCTTGTTTTAGGAGTATCTGGTAGCAAAGCCGTGGTCATTAAATTTTACAAAAAAGAAAAAAAAACTAAACGATAGCATCAGTTCCTATGAGTATTGATTTGATTACTTAAGGGAGCTGTGTCACGAAATTCAGCCAAATGAGGTAATTACAAAATGCCCGTTAAATTTAGAGAAACATAAACATAACCGCTTAAAATATTAAAGGAGGGTTAAAATAACACAACAGATACAACAGATGTCACGGATGGGCAAACTGAAGAAGATTTTAACAGATTGAAATTAGGGTTTTTGAAAACTGTTCAGCCTAATGTGTACAGTATTTCAAAGTTGCTCTCTGCCGTTTGCAACTTCAAAAATAATGCTCAGGAGACATATTTGTTTGTCTCGAATCTCTGATTTTGTCATTTCTATGTAATTTGTTTGTTTACTTTAAGTTCCAAGGCGATTGAGGGCGAGTAATTAGCAAAATTAAACAAAATGAACTGGACTGCCGTGACACAGCCCCTTAAAAGGACCTCATGAAGCTATTTACCCTGAGTAGTAGTCAACCCTTCAGGATCTAAATATATGGCAATATTCCTGTCTAATATTCTTGTCACATTATTTCAGCTAGAGAACAGATCGAAGGCAAAATTAGAAGCCCAATGGGGATGTCCCAAAATGCCACAGCTTCTTCCATAAATGCAACCGCATTATCTCGATCTAACGCATATTCGGGGAACTTCATACATTACAGACATGTACAAACACCAGAGCGATTGGAGCCAATTCCAGTCTTCTTCTTTCTCTTCTTCTCGCCTTTAAAAAATGAAAAAAGTTGACATCATGTAGAAGCTAATACTAGTCAAGATAATAAATAATATTATTGTTACTATGGCATCTTAAACCGCACCAAGCACCGTGTACTGGGTGTAACTAGCCAGGGACAAGACGAGGAACAAGATGTTGCCCCATTTTTTTTCTTTAAGAAACTTTTGATTGGATAAAATAAATGAGAATTGAACAAGATTGATTTATCTGAAGAAATAGCTTACGAAAATTTTCTGTGGAGTGTATATACTTTAGACCCCCAATCGCATATCCCGCCTTTTCTATGCCAAACGTCCGACTGCATCCCGGCCTTTTCCATGTTTTCTACTGAGCCTATTCCAGGTGTTCCCATTCTTGAACGATCGTCAAAATCTGCGACGAACCATAATTATAAGCGACCCAAAATCATAATGTGTTTCCCTAAATATTCCTTGTTGGTTTTAGCTGACTTAAGGTACATTTCTTTTAGAGCTTCCAAAAGCGCATTTTGCGTTTCTTTACTAAAATCAAAGACTCAAAGATTAAGCATCGAACCTTATCGGAACCTTCCTAAAAGGCACGCCCTTGATTAATAAATAATAGCAAGCGGAGAAGTAACGTGATTTATTTTTACAACTTTTAGCAGAAAAAAATACTTAACACCCACAAAAGGAAATCGAATTCGCCTCGTTGGCACCTGCCGGAAGGTACCCCTAGTTTATATTTGCTAGGAAAAAGTCTTCAAGCTGTAACTGAAAAAAATGCGCCTACTTATATGTGACAAAATTTGGATAGTTTGATGCCAAGTCTGGCTGTGATGTCACCAGGGCACGCTCAAAGTCAAGTGACCCAATTTAAAAAAATGGAGGTTTTACTTAGAAACGTACATTTTGGCTCATAACATTTAGTTTTACCGTGATCCTTATGAGATGATGATGATGATGATGATGATGATGATGATGATGATGATCAGAGCATCAAAGAAGTACTGTTGTTAATTTTAACCTTGCAAAGAAAGCAGTGACATACTCCCATATAGAGCATACAAGTGAACAATTCAAGACCATATTACACAAGTAGTGATAATGATGATGATGATAATTATAATAACAATAATTAACAATTAATTGCATAAATTGCGTTCACTGCGACGATCATTTCTTCATTTTCATTTCATTTCCGCATTTCATATATGATTTATTTCATATATCATTAACATAACTAAAGCTGTTACACATGATGGTGACGCAGGGATGAAAGCAGGCGAGAAGAAAGTAACGAAAAGGCTTAAAAAGAGAACTGAAGAAGCACAGTAGAGGCAGAAAAAAACGACAGGCGAGGCGATGCAACTGGAGCACAGTAGCCTGTGTATAGCTAACCACTCCCTTTAAACAAATTAGGGAGCTTACCGCAAATGATCGATTGCGGCGCTTATTTCATTTTCCCAGTAATAGATGCGGCGCTTATACGAGAGCGGCGCTTATTCGAGAGCGGCGCTTATTTCAACTACGGGTAAATCACTGAGGGGAATATAGAGAGACTTAAGTGAGGCGCGTACTAGGTATGCACAATTTAATATGAAATATGTACACCGCGAACTCAGAGCTGCTATATGAATCCGGTTTTTAAGAGTTTCGCTACATTAAAACTTTAGAACTCACGAGTTGGTCGAGGTCTTATCTCTCTGATGATAATGGTTTTGATATCTAACAAGGCGAGGCGTTAATCTGTTAACACCCAGATTAGCGCCGCGGGGCAGAATTCGAGAGCGGTGCTTAATAAATTATTTTCGGTAAAGGTGCGGCGCTTATTCGAGTAGCGGCGCTTACTCGATCATTTAAGGTAGTAAGCAAACGCGTTTTTGAGCGACGCACATCAACCGGAAGTGAACGTTTTGCCGTTCATGGGCAGTCGTTGGGCCAAAACGTTCGGGCAGATCGTCTCAAGAGGAGTAAAGAAACTTAGCAATACAAATTAGTTATCAGCATCAAGGCATATTAAAGGACTCACTTCCAGCTGACGTGCTTTGCTCAAAAACGTCTTTGCTTAAGCTTCCTAATGTTTGAGGGGAGGGGTGGCTAAAAACACAGTCTAGATCACAGCAACAGCAGCAGACAAAGACAGATACTGGGGATCAAAGGATCAAAATATCTCACCATCCAAAGATGCAAAGTTGTCAGATCTGTGATCCTCTTCCTGTGAATCCAGGCAACCATCTCCCTCAGATGACACATCACTATCAGCATCTGAACCTTTCTTAGCCATCTGCTGTTTTGTTTGTCCAGCATTGTGTTTGTCTCTCTTAGCTCTTTTGTCTGTGAAAGGAACGAGTAATTAAGCTTATAATGCACAAGATACGAGGAAGGTCAAACGATGACACCAGATGATGATGATTTTCTACAGCAGTGCTAGATGCTTGGATTTCACCTACGATACTCGATATCTTATAAGTTTTATGAAGCTGCCATGATTTCTAACCTTGTAAAAGCAATGCTGACGTTCTCTTCATTTCATCCCGGTCCTCGTCGCCCTCATGCGCGTGCTCGTCCGCGTCCTCGTTCGCGTCCTCATCCTCGTCGTCATCGTCGTCGTCGTCGCCCTCTTGCTCGTGCTCGTCCTCGTTCGAGTCCTCGTCCTCATCCTCGCTGTCGTCGTCGTCGTCGTCAACACCCTCTTGCTCGTGCTCGTCCTCATTCTGGGCCTCGTTCTCGTCCCAGGACTCCTTTTCTTCATCTCGTTCCCACAAGTCTTTTAGCCCACGTGCTTCTTCTGGTAATTCATCCTCATCTTCCCTTGATGTCTCTTCTGCATTAAGGTCATCTTCAAGTTTCAAAGTTGTTGCATCTTCTGCTATGCGAAAACACAGAGAAAACCGTTTCAGTATTACGATAGCGCTATTGTTGTTGTCGTATAATTTAAGATGGAAAATAATTGCTTTCTTTAAATGCTTTATGTCACGTCTTTTCTTTTACGTAAAGAGTAAGGCCAGGAATTTGTCTTATGTCCTCGACAGGACAACAAGATAAATAAAAACAAGGAAGGAAGTGTCAACTTCAATGAATTTTCTCCATACAAGGAATCATATCATTAAGGACTTTCTTTCATGAACAAGAAATAATGAGCCAGATGATGCAATACAGGTATTTATGATGAAGATAATAATAACAAAAATAATGACGATGATGATGTTGTTGTTGATGATGATGATAATGATAAGAGCATCAAAGAGGTACTGT
>BOPM01000091.1:164446-178028 GCA_022179025.1 Porites australiensis | reverse complement strand
GGGGGGTACTCCCATACATAACCTATACGGGTATGTGCCGCCCAACGGGGTCGTGATTTTGAAGCTCCTGATTTAGAACGGGGTATCCATTTCAGAGACGTTTTCCAGAACGGGGTATAATATTTCGAACGCACGAAAGCTCCAGTTTTGTAATTATTCAATGACAGATTGCTTTTAAAAATACGGTTCAATGCGTTAACAAGCAAACTGTTGTACTCTTGTTACACCCTGTGTTTTAGCGTGCAGGGCGGGCGTATATTGGCGCGAGCCGCGAGCGCTGACTCCGCCATCTTGGATAAATAGGCGAGCTGAACGAGTCCATAATGTACCCGAGGGAGATGGAGACGGGCCTCAAAAGAAAGGGACGGGGGAGGAGAAGGAAAATCGCTATGGTGAGAGATTTTCCGTCATAATTAACCGCATTGTATCCACATGCACAGGAAACGTACTCCGGATGATTATGAAGAAGCATTTATTTGATATTTCAATTTACAAACTTTCTAGAAAAGAGTATAAAAAATTGGCCCATTTCTAGAACGGGGTATCAATTTTAGGGGAATTTTTTTTAAAAACGGGGTGTCAATTCGGAGTCCCGGGCGGCACATTCCCATCCAAAAAATACCCAAGTGCCCCACCCCCCCCCCCCC
Organism: Porites australiensis; assembly: GCA_022179025.1. Classification (NCBI taxonomy): domain Eukaryota; kingdom Metazoa; phylum Cnidaria; class Anthozoa; order Scleractinia; family Poritidae; genus Porites; species Porites australiensis. The sequence continues at coordinate 177,381 of BOPM01000091.1, read as the reverse complement.
CGGGCGTAGACCCCGGTGTTGTGGCCAAGGTTCACTCGTCACATCATGGGTTGGGTGGGTACAGTAAGCTCATAAATGGACTGAGAACGGCTGCCAGTGGAGCCTTTGTATGCTGACGTCCGAACTTACTGTTCACATGTAAAATATATTGAAGGAGGGCACGTCTGTTGTCCTCTCATACACGGCTCTTCATTCTTTCACTCATTCATGGTCCACCGCGCGATACTAAAGCCGAGTATTCAACGTTATTCATGTAACTAAGACCTAGATAATATGGATATCAGGGATATTATTATAGCGACAGATATTCCAATGCGTTCTGAGTTCAGAAAAAGTGTATGGAAATACATCAATTTAAAAGAGCAATTAACAGACCTACAGCTTTAACCCATAATGTCGTATCATTTTTTTAGGATCTCTAAAGTAATTTGAAATGACTTCGCTTGGTTTGCTTTTGACGCCTGTCAAATCGTGCTTTTTTTTTTTCTCGGAACTGTTGGAGTACAACGTAGCTCAATCCCTGCCAAAACACGTTTCATTTAACTTTAAGGTAAACATGTAAACAGCAAAGCGTTTGCGCTAATTTAGACTGTTCACAGTCCTCTATTTTTGCGTAACATCGTCGAGATCGAGCGCTTTGCGTTACGGGCTGTCATCTTGGATGAGTGTCAAAACTACTTAGTGGGCGGGAGGCGGTTTGGGAGGAAGCGAAAAATTTCTCGTCCCCCCCGCCCACCAGATCTATAATCCCCGACGCCCGCCCCCTCGGTACATTTGAAAATCAATAAGACGCGGTATATCTAAACGATCTCACGAAAAAATAGGGGACTGTGAACAGTCTAGCGCAAATTTCGTTTGGATTATCAAACCCGAGAGAACCGTAGGCAGAAACTTGAACATATCATACCGTTTGTTTGCTTCTATTGTTGATTGATTTTGGATGGGGCAAGATAAAAACTCTGACCATGGTGACTTTGCCGAAATTAATACGCCAATTTCCGGATATGATAGCCTATCATATCATTGCAGCTTGAAAAATCAACTTTAACATTTCTAATGCAACAACTTCCGCTATGCGTCATCAAGGTCTTTCAATATGACCAATATTGGACGACCGCTTACCCCCGATTCCCCCTTCGTAGAAAACACAATTGCGTAGCTTATGGCTCACACTCAAAGCCTTTATGTACCGTGTATGCGACAGTCAGTTCTTTTATGTTCACCACATTCTTGCGTTCAACATAATAGAGGTTCCCTCTATATCTTCAACCATGGCTGATGGCCGGACATTTACTTGATTGTTTGCACACTACTAAGCACCGTCACAAAAGGGAAGTCGAACACTTCCAAGGCATAAAACATCCAATGCTACATTACTTGTATGTACCCTAGCGTAAGTCAAGGAGCCTTAGTCTGGCCGTTGTACTAAATGAATTGTAGCACTGTAATATAAATTAAAATTACTGAAAAAAGACTTGTTTCAACTGTATATACTTACCGATTGCAGCCTTAGTCAGGTACCAGGCAGGCAGCACGACTTTAAAGAGGTTTCGCTTGAATCACGAAGGGAAAACTATCAAAACGAAAGCAGGAAGTTTGAACATTCCTTGGCGTGGCGTCTGGTTTTATTTTCATTAGGGATTTATGCAAGAAGCAGCACATACCTGTTCACGCAATTTCATAGGTCATGGCCAGGGGGTTACTCTCGAAATATTTGGAAGGGAGTTCAGGGTCAGGAATCATATATCCGAAAAACCCAAATCTCTTATCATTTTTATAATTTATTATAAGTTCCAGTTCTTACGTGTGCGCCATTCTCTCGCCGAGAGATATCGGTCTTTAGTTGTCAGCATTCGCTTTCGAGAAAAGTGGGCATTTTTCTAGTGGTCAGGATATATAGCCTTTGGTCAATGATATCACTTTTCACATCTAAAATGTACGGGTTGGCCAGTTTAAGAAGCACACTTGAGATTTTTCTAGTCCACAACTTTTGGAGGTATTACCTTTTGCAGTCACACGGTATATTGTGTTCTTCAGTCACAGAAATAAAACACGAAATGTGTAGATGCCCTCTTTTCTATGTATTGTTCTTGAAAGGTGATTGTAACTGGGAAATTCTTGGCCAGTCTTTTTATCCATTGAGCAGATATGCTGATTCATTTTATCGGCGATTCCTACCTCTTTTTTTGTCATCACCGGTACACAATTAGCCCCCAAAAAAGCTCACTAATCAGTGTTGTCTTAGTCAAGTTTGACTTTACGTTAATCGTGCGATAGTGAATAAATAATAATAAATAATGATTTGGAGGTAGCACATCCACAAAGTGGTTCTTCGTGGTCGAATTGGAATTTGAAGATGTTGGTTTTTGAGGAGAGAGGAAAACCGGAGTACCCGGAGAAAAACCTCTCGGAGCAAAGGAGAGAACCAACAACAAACTCAACCCACAAATGGCGTCGACGTCGGGATTTGAACCCGGGCCACATTGGTGGGAGGCGAGTGCTCTCACCACTGCGCCATCCCTTGGCAAAGTGGCAAAGGAAAATGCCAAAAAGTGAGCTGCACTTTCAGAGGTTTTGTTTTGCTTCTTAGATTTGTTGCTATTTCATTTTCTCGCTTTCTTCTTCACTGTCGTGTTTGCTTCAGCTCGCTTGTAGCGTTACCACGCAATTCTTCATTTGCGACCATTTCGTTGAAAAACCAGCTATTAGATATACCCGTGCCAGAAGCTTTTCATGTGCGGTTTCCGGTTACAAGTTTTCTGCCGACGAAGCTCCTCGTCGCTCGCGAGAAAAAACCTCTGGTGCCCAGGCTAACGACTGGATGGAAAACGCGCAAATATTAAGTAATGTGGTTTGAGCCTATCCGTATAGCCTAAGTCTCTCTAGTAATCGGCTCGTGGTATAGAGTGTTCACATTCACGTAGCCAACATCTATGCAACTTTATTGGAGCAAAAGAAAGGGTTTAAATAAGAAAAGAGTTCAACTCACACAGGATTGGTTAGGGACGCCAACATGGCGGTGGTTTCATTGTCCTGGAACATCAATATTGTTCACTCACAATCGTACTCCATGACATCAAAATGCAATAGTAGAGTCCTTTTGATTCGAGAACAATTACGAGGACGACATTTGACTTAAAGTTTTCTTTGTTTTTGTTGCTGTTGTTGTTTGTTTTTGTTTGTTGTTGTTTTTGTCTTTTTGTTTTTCGCTTATTGTTAAACATAAACTAGACAACACAGAAGCTTCAATTTCCATGTTTTTACCAGAAAGGATGGCATGGTTATTTTTATAGAAAACAAGTTAAGCCCTCTCCTGATTACTTCTAACATTTGATAACTTACAAGTTTCCGTAACTACGAAACCAGTAAATGACGACGGCTATCGCACTTTCCCGCCAAACCCACCTTAGTTTACGCGTGCACTACTTGAATTGGTATTAAGCAAATCTCGTCATCGTAATCGTTCCCGTCTTAAAATCTAAAGATCTCTATAAATATTCTTGCAGACAGCACAAGTTAAACTGTGGTAAAAAATCAAGTTTCCACGAGCAAAACCCCATAATCCAGTTATTTCATACTTTAATATTTTGCTGGCCTATAGCCTGCGAAAACATCCGTTTCTCCTCGCTCTTCGCCGCTGGGGACTTCCCCAGCGGCGAAGAGCGAGTAGAAACGGATTTTGCAGGCTAGCTAGCCTACGAATATAATACAGCCGTCTCTCCTCGTCGCTAGGAACGTTTAATTCCGGCTATCTTTTGCCGGCTCGTTAATATAAAAGTGCTCTATCAGTATACGAAATGTGGGTACAATTCTCGACTGTTTTTAAATAATTTGCTTCAATGACACGTTTTACTCTTCGACAAACTTAATGTGTGAGTCTAATTTAGATTTGATTCAACGTTGGCCTCTCTTCTTCGTGCGATTGCATAATTTCCTTCTCAGAGCGCAATAAATGCCTAGTACTTTACAAACTACAGTCTATATCACGGTTAACCTGACCAATTTTCCACTTACTACAGTAAAAATTATCGTACGCTAAAAAGCTACCAAAACACTAATTTACCTAATTGCGACAATGAAAGCTGAATATTTTGTTATAATAATTGACAGCTACAAAGTCGACAGCACCTTCCTGACTTCTTCTCTCTCTTCTTGGCATCTTAACAAAAAAACAGGAGGTATCATATAGAAGCCAATACTAGCTAACTTTTGTTGCCCTTGTATCTTATAACGCGCTTAGCACCGTCTGAGGGCGTAACCAGTGATCTAGCAAGAGAAGAGCTAAGTGACGTTGGCAATAGGCCATTTCCGAGTTCCCTCGCGCCTCTGTTTTAAAACGAGGTTAAGTGCTCAGTCTTTGTTACGGAAATGATTTATCAGTCTCATGCAAATAAAACTCATTTTCACAAGAAAGGTTGTCCACCTAGCCTCATTTTGAAAGTGAGGGTTTTTGGAACTCGGAAAAAGGCCTATTGCCTTATCCACATTCTAACCCTAAACGAAAAAAGAATAGAAAGGGAAGAAGGAAGAAACACGAGAAAAAGAAAGAAAATAAGTCCAAGGGTCTTCAAGCGGGAACTTTAAAATGCGCACTTATATGGACAAACTGATCCCAAATCTGGCTGTGACGTCACCAGGGCACGCCCAACGTACATTTTGGCTCATAACATTTAGTATTATCGAGATCCAGATTCAAGCATGGATTTTTCGCATTTAACAACGGACTGTTTAATTTTTCTTTTTACACCCGAATGTCGCCTTGCAGAAAAGGGACGTGAGTTATTGGTAGACCGAATCTCCACAATGATATAGCGGGAAAAGTGCAAAGGGCAAGACTGGATTGTGTAAAGCGTAAACGCGTTGTTTCGCTTCGGCCTGTCTTCGCAATAGACTAAGTAGTGTAGGGCGGTATTTTACATCAACGTAGGGTGCTTCGTCGATCAAAAATTATGCGGCAAATAGTGGCCAAAGAATCACTCATTTGCAAATTAAAGTCTGAGATACCACTAGATTGCTGGCGTAGGCGCTACGTTTACACTAGAGGATTCATAAATGTTTCAGATACAAAATGCATTCGGTAAAACTGGGTGGCTTTAGCAACGACGATGGGGAGGGCAACGAGAACAACGTTAAAAAGCAAAATTTTACAAAGTGAAACAACAAATTTTAACATGTGTTTCACCGTTTTTGGTACATTTTGCCGTCCCTGCACGGCCACTGCGTAATGTTTTCTAAAGCGACGTTGTTTGGAGGACGTGGAAATAAACACACGATGATAAATGTTTTCTTCCATTTCAAGCGTGGATGCGGTCCCAAGGACTCAACTCCAGTAAAATTCACCTACATTTGCCAATTTGAGCAAGTTGGAGTTAACGCAGGAATGTTTGAAAAAACGCGAATTCGTCTTAATAGTTACGTATTTACTACTCTCGCCATCGTTATTCTTATTCCCTATATTCATGAACATAACACTTCCATTTTGGTTTACCGCAAACTCTTATGATCGAAAGAGGAAAGGTATCATGATTCGTTGGACGAAGTTTTTTTTTAAGAAGAGCAACTGACGTGCTTCAGTCAATGAACCCAAAAAGGCGACAAAGAATTTTACAAATTACTTCGTTACTTCATTTCATACAGTAAAAACGCTTAAGCTTACAGTAAGCTCAAATTTGGGAACATTTGGGGGGGAGGGGGGGTAGGCAGGGGTATTTGGAGAATTGTGCGTAACTCTTAAAAATCCTGGCTACTCTCCTGGCAAATATTTTTTTTCACGCTGAAGAATCCATCTCCGGGTTATTTACTCACTTTCCTTTGTCGCGTCAAGTCCGAAGACTGTGAGATTGTGCAAAGCTTAAACCTTATCAGATTTTTTTAAATGAAATGCGCCCTTGATTACAAGTTAGCATGACGACACGTTTTTAACAAAACAATGATTTTTGCTTTACCTTCCATTCTACTGTCTTTATCATCCTCATCATCATCATCATCTTCTTTCTTGGGCTGTGGTAAATGCTTTTCAGCTTCATGGGTAATCTGCAAGGACTAACAGGTTTTTTCCATTAGAAGAAACTTGAAAATAAGGAAAGCAGGAATAGAGCGTTAGCGGAAACTGTTACAGTTAAACTTGAATTAAGAGGTGTCTTACCAACGTCCAACATATCAATTCCATAATTAATATATGTAAAACGTTTTTGAGTTTATCAAATTAAAATTATTAATAAACAATATATGAATTTCATAGATTACAACTGCGGAAGGAAGAGTGCAAAGAAGATCCTCGTAGTTTCAGACGCAACTTACGCTACTGTGAAAAAATCCCTGAAAATTCAGCCTTTTAGATTTTAACAAATTTCAAAGACAGTACCAACGCGAAACACCTTCAAGCCTGGGTAAAATCTTTCAAGAAGAAATATAATCTCCATAATATAGTTTTTTGCGTCTGTCAGCAGTCCTTACCTTATTTGATGATTTGTTGCGGCCCTGTTTGTCCAGTTTAATGTCTAGAGCACGTTGCTGATACTCCTTGGCTTGCTCAAGGTCACCTAAGTGCTTGTAAATCAAAGCTAAGTTACTGTAGCTTGTTGCAACATCAACATGTTCCGAGCCGAGCTTGTCCAGTTTGATGTCTAGAGCACGATGTTGATACTCCTTGGCTTGCTCGAAGTCACCTAAACCTATGTAAATCACAGCTAAGTTATCGTAGCTTGTTGCAATATCAACATGTTCCGGACCGAGCTTGTGCAGTTCGATGTCTAACGCACGTTGCTGATACTCCTTAGCTTGCTCAAAGTCACCTAAATAGTTGTAAATCAAAGCCAAGTTACTGTAGCTTGTTGCAACATCAACATGTTCCGAGCCGAGCTTGTCCAGTTCGATGTCTAGAGCACGTTGGTGATACTCCTTGGCTTGTTCGAAGTCACCTAAATCCTGGTAAATCAGAGCTAAGATATTGTAGCTTCGTGCAACACTAACATGTTCCGGGCCGAGGTCTTCCAGATAGATGTCTAATGCAAGTAGCAGATACTCCCTGGCTTGCTCGAGGTCACCTAAATCATGGTACATCACAGCTAAGTTATGGTAGCTTCTTGCAACATTAACATGTTTTGGGCCGAGCTTCTCCAGTACAATGTATAGAGCACGTTGGTGATACTCCTTGGCTTGCTCAAAGTCACCTAAATCCCGATAAATCAAAGCCAAGTTATTGTAGCTTGTTGCAACATTAACATGTTCCGGGCCGAGATCGTCCAGATAGATGTCTAATGCAAGTTGCTGATATTGCCTGGCTTGCTCGAGATCACCTAATTCCCTGTAAATCACAGCTAAATTATTGTAGGTTGTTGTAACATTTTCATGTTTTGGGCCGAGCTTATCTAGTTGGATGTCTAGAGCACCTTGCTGATACTCCTTGGCTTGCCCCAAGTCACCTAAATCCCTATAAATCAAAGCTAAGTTATGGTAGCTTGTTGCAACATCAACATGTTTCGGTCCGAGCTCTTGAAGCTTAAAAGTAAGTGAGTATTCAAAATATGTTTTTGCTCCTTCGAATTCACAATGCATTTTGCAAATATTTCCAAGGTTTTTGCATTTTTCGGAAATCTCTTTATCATGAACTTGAAAGAAATTGTCTCGCAAAAAAACTTTGTCAGTTACTGTAGTTAAAGCTTTCAAATGTGGAGCGATGTGTCTGGTGTTTAGTCGCTCATTCTCTGGTGGAGTTGCGACGATAAATTTGTTAAATGCTGTAATGACCCCACTAACGACCTCATCGGTTTGGCTTTCTGCATACACTTTTGCTACAGTTTTTATAGCATCATGCACAACCTGATGAACTCGAATAAAACAGCCACCCTCGTCATCTTGGAACAGCAGAAGTGAGCTTCTTTTTAATCTCATGCGAATGAATTCTTTGTCCGCTTCATCAGACTCTTCATGTGCGTTCATGATGTAACTAACTGCTATGTCGACGTTCAATGGTCGTGGAGCGCAGAGGGCAAGAAAAGTGAAAAGGTGTTTTTGAAATTTGTCGGATCTCATCAGTGTTTCCACGGCTAACGTTATTGCTTTGGTCATTGAATTTGGATAAATTGGATTGGTGTCAACAAGTGTATTCTCTGTTTTCTGTCGTTTGCCTTTTTCTAAGATCTTCAGGTATTCCTCCCACCCAAAATGCGTCGATACTTTGTCCTGCCGAATCTCTTTAACAAAGACGGCAGCGCCTGCTAAAGCAAGAGGTTGATAGTCCAGTCTTTGTGCTACTGTTCCCAGCAGGTGGCTATCTGGGATACCAGAAAGCTTGGACAATAATGAACGGGCGTCACTGGGCTCCATACCTTTGCTTGCCGAGATGTGATAAACAAAAGAGCTTTTTGAGGGAATTGATGTTGTGTCCTGGGTCGTAATCAGCAACTGGCCCCTTGCCCAAGCCTTGTTTCCAAACTGTGGTAAATTGACATGCACAGATGACATATTAGTGACATTGTCAACCACCAGTAGCCACGACTCGTAGAAGTTAATTTTTACAGCGACAAGCATCTTAAGACTAGTGATCTTTTCTTCCACGGTCGAGTCCTTCGAGCTGAGAGTTTCCATAACTGAATAGTCTGGGCACTTTAAATGGCGAGCAAATGAGGCATACGACTCCAGAAGAGAATCTAGACTTGCAGCATTTAACGTCATTACAAATGAAGACCCACATGGCATTTCTTTGAGGTCGTCAAAGAATCTCTCAGCTACGAGGCCAGCTAGCTGTGATTTGCCGCTTCCAGGATTCCCTGAGATGTATAGATAACTCAACCTGTTGTCACTGGACTCATTTAGCTCTCTCAGTTGTTGGACTATTTTGGCTACTTCCCTTTCACGACCACCGATTTCATGCGAAGGTTTAGGAGGGAGAACGCAGAATGAGGGGGCTTCGTTTTGGAGCTGATTTTCAAGGACCTGGCGCTGACTCTCTTTTTCTTGAACTTCTTGTTTTAGATTATCAACTTCTTTGAGGACATTTGTTAAATCTTTTGTTTGAAACGTTTTCTGATATTTTAGGTCTTGAATAGTTACAGTGGGAAGACTAAGCGCTTGAAAAGCAACATCAACTTTGCTCATAGCATTGTGAAAATCTATCTTAGAGAGACTCCCTTGTGGCATGTGAGCGAACTCTTTGTTCCTGAAATTTCTTAGATCATCCACATTTTTACTGACTATTGCGCTAAGATGTGGCCCGACGCAATCAGAGAAAAGGATAGCATAAAACAGCATTGTACAATCCCATTCCCCTCTGTTTCCGTTTTTCATAGTGGCCAAAAGATGAGCGTTTCTTTTTTGATTTTGAGGAGATTCTCCGTTATAAAAGTCCATTCCATTACGAGGCTCGTCTTTCCATTCTCCTTTTGTTGATTTGTACAATTTGTCCCATTCTTGTTTAAATGTTTCTCTCAGACCCTCCGCTAGTAGATCAGTAGTTAGATGACAAATTCTGTAATAGTTTAGCTGTTCATCGGTGTATTCTTGTGAAGATGCCATACTTGATGTACGTCTGATGGTTTAACCTTTTGGGAAAATTATCTTTGCAATTAGTGACAACCATGATACTGGAGGTTAAGTGGGATTATTAACCGATAGAATTAATAATAACGTGGAAAAAACTAATTTAATTAATAAGCATGCGCTGAACCGTGAACCTGTCCCTTTTCCCTGTCCCGCTGACTGGTTGGCTCAGTTTTGAGAGCGCCGGTCTGCTGAGCGGGAGGTTACGGGTTCGAACCCCGGCCAGAAGAAGAAAGTGCTCCCTTTGTAATGACTTCTGCAAACGGTTAGACTTTCTAGTCTTCTCGGATAAGGACAAAAAAAGGCATTAAACAGTGCCTAGGAGGTCTGAAACGCAGTCAGAATACAAAGAAAAACAAGAAGACGCTAAAGGTAAGCTTCAAAGCGATATTCAATGTTACTCTCGATGAGCTAACTCGGCGAGAGTAGCTGCAATAACTCGTGGTACGCTCGCGCTTCCCCAACGTCTTATAATTTTCTTGCTGTATGAATAATTATTTAGCTTGATGGGTATTGTTGTTCTCGGGTTCTTGGCATCCTAAGAGGCCTGAAACGCAGTTAAAACACAAATAAATGAAAAAAATACTAAAAGGAAAAATTTAATGTACGTTTTGCTCAATTATGGAGAAATAGGATAATTTTCATACAACGTCTTATAACCGTTGTCGATTAGCTAAGCAGGATAATGTTGTTCAGGGCTCTCATAGTAAGCTTGGGCTACCTGTGATTTCCCTGGAGTTGATTTCTTGAGGACCGCACTCAAGTTTAGAAAGAGAAAAAGAGATTCGTCGTCGCTTGCTTACGTTCTTCATAAAACTTGCAATCAGGCATTTTCACTTCGTAGTCGTGCAAGGACGGTAAAGAAATGTACAAAAAAGCGTGATGCACGTGCAAAGTTGTTGTTTTGCGTAATAAACCTATTGCGTTTTTGACGTCCTGGTTGCCGTCACCGTCGTCGTTGCTAAAGCTCCCTATTTGCCTCGCTTTGAGGCGCTTGCTTACGTTTTGCCTCACTTTGACGAACTAGCGTTTGCTGAGGTCTTTTTGTCTGTCTTCGTAAAGCGTTCATCTTTTAAGTAAAGCTTACATATTTCAAGAGTTTGCTGAAGGTCCACTATCGATCTGTGTTTGCTGAATCTTTCAAAACGTTCATCTTTCAAAAGTTTCGGCGGCCGTTGTGCCACAAAGTAAATCGACCGAGTTGTGTGGCTGGGCGGCCGTTGAGCCACAAAGTAAATCTACAGAGTTGTGTAGCTTGGCGGCCATTGTGCCACACAGTAAATCTACCGAGATGTGAAGCTCGGCGGCGCCGTTTCATTATGACTTGTGATATTTTCGGCACCGGACAAACGAACATTTTCGGTCTATGTTATTCTACATTTATTCGGAAAAACTTATAAACAGCCCACAGTAGCTCCACTCAAGTCACTGAAATCAACGCCATACGATATCACTATCCTTCAAGGCTTTTTCATAATGATACACAGTTTAAATAGAGGTTTCGCTGTAAGCAATCCTTACGTTTAAAATATGCCATGATCAAATTAAAGCCCGGTTTCCATATGATCGCTACCATCCCTGTGATCGCTGCGATCGCTGAGAAAGAAAAAACTTTAGCGATCGCAACGATCATATGAAACCATTCTCCAGCGATCGCAGCGACAACAATCGCTGAGATATAAAAAGTTCTATCTCAGCGATCGTTGTCGCTGCGATCGCTGGAGAGTGGTTTCCATATGATCGCTGAACCTTTTTTTCTGAGCGATCGCAGCGATCGTAGCGGTCATATGGAAACCGGGCTTAATCTATCGCAATAACCATCCACCTTTCCTCCTCAACTGTTACCTGTACGCCTTACAAACATATCGAACGCGCTCTTCTAAGCTCCGATTACTCTTAGTTTAAGTAAACTAAGGCCGAATACTTGTAGGACATAAATATGCAAAACAGTGCGTCACGCTTCATCTGTAGAGACTCTCGATGAAGATTATAGAGTTTCGATGGTAAACGAACGATAGGAACATAAAGCTTATGGCTTTTGATTTCTTTTTGAAAAGTTTAATGAAGATCTAAAGAGAGTTAACGTCAAAAAGTCACTTCTAAGTACGCAATACTTCTTTTGTACTGGCTCTACGTTATTTCCGCAGGTCGAAGCTTGTTTTCACTTCATTTTGCTTCCAGACTGTTCCAAAACCAGAGCTTACTTCGGCAGCTTGAAAAATGGACCGAAACAGTGATAAATGGTCACAAAAAGGCCATCATTCCTTACCATTTGCTGCGAAAGTCTTCGTTCGACGTCCTTTTGACTGTTTTGAACAGTTTCATAATTTGAATAAGCGAGGAGGAAGCTTCCCGCATCATTTAATCCCACCATGTAACTTATACAAATGAAAGGTTTTTTTGACTGCGTGTACAAACACGGCTGCTTATTGCATTGTTTTTCTTACCGTTTGGAACTCCTGACTCAGGCAGCAAATTTCGAAGATACCAAGTCTTTATAAGGAATCATTGAGCTTCCGCTGGAGTGACGAAGGGAAACAGGCTGTCAAAACGAAAGCGGAATGTTTTAAGGCGTGACGACTATTTCTATTTTCATCATTATTCCTTTCAAATATGCATTACTGACCAATCGTGAGGTCGGTATGACTGGATATATGGCTAAATTCGTGTTCCTGATTGGTTATGCCACGAGACTTCGTCGTTCCCTCGGTTGCTGCGCGACCTCATGTATTGAAGCTCCCTTGGCTTGATTTTTAAACTTATGAGAGGTTGACTTGAAGCAAGTCTAGCATTTTGTTTACAGAGACGAAGTAGGGGCAAATGAAAAAAGAACGACGCCAATATCCAGTTATCTTGACCGAACAAGCTTGGTCAAAAAAGAGTTTATTTATTTTATGGACAAGTTACTGTGGTTTTGATTCACAACAGTTTGTCTTACTGTTATTTAGTATTTTACGAGTAGGCAGGCCACCAAGGCACTGGTTTATCTCATTTTCTCGCTTACCCTTCCCAGCGTCCTTTGCGTAAACGCTTAACGTTCCCATGCCCTTCCTAATTTCTTTTGCGCGCAACCCCACGAGCAACTAACTGTTAAAGCAACTGACGAAGGAAATCATTTTAGCTTTCCCAAACCGGTCTTGCTATTTAAAACAGTTCTTAAATTAACCGCTGCCTGCTTGGCTTAGTAGGGAGAGCGCCGGTCTGCTGAGCGGGACGTCACGGGTTCGAACCCCGACCGGACCAACACTCAGGGTCTTTAAATAACTGAGAAGAGAGTGCTGCCTTTGTAATGACATCTGCAAACGGTTACACTTTCTAGTCTTCTCGGATAAGGACGAAAAACCGTAAGTCCCGTCTCACAGCAATTACAGTTATCTGGTTCTTGTGGGACATAA
>BOPM01000091.1:143892-158091 GCA_022179025.1 Porites australiensis | reverse complement strand
CAAAAAGCCGCACGAAGTTGCCAGCTTGCGAACGCAAAAAGAAGTTCCTGCACGTGCATTATTTTTGGGTTGTACGTTTTGTACTTAGGTAGCTATACTTTTCCACATATTCATTCATTTTCTTGTGAGGATCGGATCGGATCGGATCACAACTCGCATATTTTTTTTAAAAAAAAATTATTTAATTTTGGTAAACCTTTAAGCAGTTGCAGGCGGTAAGAAGTGTTGCTTCAGGCGGTAAATTTTACCGGTTACCGCCTGATAAGGAGAACACTGTACACATTTCCTTGAAGAATTATATAGTTATCAAATAGAGGAGCTGTTTCAAGATTTTCTCATAGGTGGTCATTTTCTTAAATTATTCTCATAACAATTAAGCCCTCAAATTTAATTTCCCATGGAGGGCAATTTTTCGGTTCCCTGCCCAGAGATCATGGGAAACCATCAGTAACAATTTTTTGGTTCCTTGAAAATTCATGCCAACCAACCTCCTGAATGTTTTTAATTCTTTAAAGTCATATACTTTTTTCTTGGCACTGGATGCCATAAACCAGTAAATGCCAATGTATAATGCTTTTTGGGAATTATTCAAGATGGAACTGATAGATTCGAAACATAATTTTCAGTTTCGTATATGAGTTGCAACTAAAGAATTGCCCTACTATAATAAATATCTTCATTCTTGTGTGGAAAAATTATTATGGTGCAGTGGCCACCCTACCATGCCAAAGCTCCACCCCAGTCGTGACTCAGCAAAGTGCAAGATTTGTATCCAAGTGCCTCAATCTGTAAATATATTAATAAATAAAAAATAAAAAATAATTTTTCTTCTACCATCTGCAAAAACACTGTGATGTCCTCCTTTGCAGCACAGTATAATATAAAATATTACAGCCCTTATTTCTGGATTGGACAATGTACTCAAAGCTATACAGCTATTCAAGAAAAACTTTTCTTATTCTTAGTTATTAACATGTTTCTGTTTTGTTTTGTTTGTTTGTTTTTTTTTTTTGTATTTGTGATCTTTTTACAAAATCTTCTAGACTACGATGTTTAATTTAAAAGTGTCCTTTGAATCTACAAAATATTTTATAACAAAGTTTGCGAGGTGCATACAGAGGATTAAACATTTTTGTATTTTTCTTTATTCAATCTGCTGTTTCAGTAATACATGTAAGTGCACTTACAATTTCTTTAATGTCGTTAACCAATAATGACGTCTTGTAGTGTTCTCGCCCTTTAGGGCTGTCACTTTCACCATAGCCCCTTAAATACAAAATACTGCTGTAAGATTTAGCTTTTTAAAAATTCTGTAATTTTGTTTTTCATGAAATCAAAATAAACTGCTGCGAATGGGATAGGGGATGGGTATATTCAACAGTTTTGAATTAAATTACCATGTGACTGAGCTATAATTTCTGTTAGTCTCAAGGATACCAAAAATAAGTTAGCTAACTGGACAAAAATCCCACATTTTGTTGTGTAACTTAATTACTCAGGTATATTTTACAGTTGTAGCAGTTGTGCATAATACAGTTTGGCTACTTGCAATTTGTATTTTACAAATCATTATATACTTTTTACAGTACCTCAAATCTACAGCAACCATCCTGAAATTATCACTAAAAGCTTTCAGCTGATATCGCCAGGAATACCAAAACTGCAAAGTGATTTTATTTAACACAGAAAACAGGGTCAGTGGTTTTCAATGCCTGCATAATATTTTCTAAGTTACTCATTATTAAATACCATATTTACCCGTGGATAGGCCGCACTTTTTTCCCGAAAAAATGGGACCGAAATTAGGGTTGCGGCCTATACGCAGGTACAAGCATTTTGACACCTCATTAATATGCAAGAGATGTCACGGTCGTACACTAAATTGGCGTTTTAATGTTCGCTTTCAATTGTCACTAACTTACAACACATACAACTAAACACTAAGTCCATATCTTCGAAGAACCTTGATTTTGTCATTAAGTATTCTGTATATAAAATGTTAGTGAAAAGAAGTTTCAGTTTATAGTTTGAATATTTTCACGTTCATGTAGAAATTATTGTCAAAAATAAATTTGACTCGATACGCATTAGCTGTTGTTGATTTCAAACTTCACTTTATTTATCCCGGTACTCGACCGCACTATTTTTTTTTTCCCATGAAAACCATTGGAAGTTTGGGGTGCCGCCTTTACGCGGGTGCGGCCTATCCGCGGGTAAATACAGTATTTAACTTCTTCGTATTAATAATAATAATAATAATAATAGTTTATTAACAGTATTTCCATGAAAAATGGCTCTACATCTGCTAATAAAAATATAAAATATACTTACAAGTAGACTGATGGAACTGAATTAAATCTTGAACATTTACTGCTACTCACACTTTCATGTCTCTTGCAAAGCAATCATCAGGCAACTTTTATTTGCATGTTTACCCTAGCTTGTTAACAGGTGGTCTTCTGTGTCTAAAGCACAAATTATAACTGTCTCCAGAGCAAAATAATGATTTATTTCATCATGTCCAGTCTTTTATATCTGAATCGAAGAGATTTTAAAATACCTAAATATGTACGTTCCACCTGTTAGCATTCCTTAAATGTCTTCTTAGTTTGTTTTGCTGCTGCTTTTGACTAATTACTATTTCTCTTCTAATTATTGTTTTTTTTTATTTAATGATATTAAGTCAAAGTGAGTCCTCGCAATGAGTTTTTTGATTCTCTTAGGGTATGGTTAACTTCGTCAATAAAATTTAATGATCAAATAACAAACCATTGTACTTCTAGATCCAGATGGCAGGATGATTTAAACTTTTTAATGGCTTTGGTTTACAAACACATCTGCTGCAATGACCATAAAAATAATAAAACTTTAGCAACATGTGTACACTACCTCAGGGAACCCATGTATACACAGCATAAGTGGTTTGCCTGTGTCTCCTTTAGCAACATAATGGATCCTGATATTTGATGCTGTTCTCAGGAAATGCTGTTCACCAAGCTCAGGGTCAAGAAGGCAGGCAGGAGCTATAGAGAAATGAAAACATCAACTCCTTTAACAGTCAAGCCAGGTCAAGCATATAACCCCCATGAAGATTTCATTAA
The DNA here is from genome assembly GCA_022179025.1 of Porites australiensis. Lineage (NCBI taxonomy): Eukaryota > Metazoa > Cnidaria > Anthozoa > Scleractinia > Poritidae > Porites > Porites australiensis. Next base: position 154,990 of record BOPM01000091.1, on the reverse strand, counting down.
TGAATAATTATAAATATAACAATAAAAAATATAATAATAAACTCTATTCAAGTGTCAGGTACTTTAGCTATGAAGCTAATTGGGGAACCATGAAATAAATAGAGGATATTACACGGTGGCGCGAAGATATGAATTTTATTTTCGAGTGGCAAAACAATATTTTACAAAAGAGCGCAGTGAGTGAGTAAAATATTGTTTTTGCCATGAGAAAATAAAATTCATATCTTCACACCACCGTGTGATGTTCTTTTTATTATATAGACAAAAAAAAAGACCGATAAAATAATAGATTTTTATTCGCCAATACAAAAAATAATTGTGACGGCTCAAATTTACAGTACAGCAATATAAGACATTGTTTACAATCATCTTGAGAAATAACACTGAGCTGAATAGAGCTCTGCAATGACAAAATATAAGTAAAGCTTTGAAAAATGTGTAATTAAAATTCAAAGGACGCAAGCACCTACAGATTTTGGAGGAAAATTACCGAAATTACGTCATCTATATAAACTCACGTGTGAGATTATGGAAAATAAACCACTCAGGTCCCGGATGTAGTTCTTATGAATTTTACGAGTGGTATATTTTCCAGTAAAACACTCGTGTCTATATAATAAAAAGATATATAAGTACAGCAATGAAATCAAATACTTACAGTTAAAAACAAAAAAGAAATAAACAAATAAATCACATACACAAAGCAAGAATATGCAAAGCAGAATCCTTTAGCAGTTGTTAAACTTCAGATTCATTGATAAGGCATAGCCTATATGACAGGCGTTTGTGGTCAAACGCGCCACATAACAATCACACAGGCAGCATGATTTTTCCCCCCTTTCTTCTAGTGAGTAAAACAAGCCATTGGGAGACTTCTCAAAAACAGTCAGTAAAACTCATCAAGCTGACAGGTCTTTTCCTTTATATGGTTCTTTTATTAATAGAAGAAAGCAAGAAAACTGCTTTCTTCTATTCTCCTTTCAAGCTGAAATTGATGCCTTCAGTTTCTAATTCTAACAATGAATTCATTACACTTCACTAACAACATATTCTTAAATGATTACTGAAAGATCGGCCGTGATGTTAATTTCAGCCAATCGGATTAAGTATCAAGGCGGTGATTGACATGTTTTGAAAACTGACCTATTAGGATTTTAACATTTGTCTGGTGGATGTTTATAACATTAAAATAATGGCCTCCTTGCATACCTGTCCCATCCTCCCTCCTCAACCCCTCCCTCCCTCGCATTTCTCTCCCAAAATCCCTTTTCCCTTCCTTCAATCCCCTCCTTCAAACGCCTGCCACGTAGTAGTGTGGTATTTGAACACTGCATTGACCAGGCCTATCTTAAAGTGGAGAGTCTACGGAAATGTGCATGTGCGTCATGACGTTTTCCAGAATAAAATATACAGGCTAACAGTAAACATTAAGAAGACATCAACAACAAATCCAAGGAATCCAGGAATCTATCTTTAAATTAGCTCATCCATAGCTCTACGTAAGCAAGTGAAGACTACTATTTCTAAAGTACTCGTGAGCATTGTTTTGTTTTCGGAGAATGGTGTTTTGGAACAAAAAATCAATTTTGCAAATGGAGTCTCGGAAGCGACGTCACAGGCACCCCGCAACAGGATGTTCTCAAGAGTCTTTGGAGACAGAGAAGCTTAGCTGATCGATCTGGTATGGTTCTAGGAGTTATGTGTGGCTTACAAAAAGAATACAGCACACTCGGAAAGTGGCAAAAGGCGTGGGTTTGTTCCACTCTGATTTGATTTATGACTCTAACCTGTATACTGAAAAGTACGCAAAAGGGCCTCGCGTCTTCACCGATCTGCTACACTTGAAATGTTCCTTGTATCTTTGCTGTATGATGGTATATGTTTAAGAATTGATGTTTTTAAAATAAATTATTGCCTGAATATTCTTTTTATTCTTTATGTGTTCTACTCAATAACATTTGTTTTGTGGAACAGTACTGACCTGACATAACGCAAATGAATTTGTACTGAAATTTAAGCTCAGTTTAGGATAATCTTTATACTCATACACTGTGTGTTTTTGTCATCGGTCAGGTGCCATTTGCAGGTATTTCTAGGTTTATATAGGGCAAACAGAGAGATCAATAATAAAAGGTTTTTTGAAAAAGGCGGGAAAAGGCAAAGGAAAGGCGCATCATAAATTTTGATTAATCATTATTTAGGTTTGTTTACAAATTTTGTTTACCAATCAGTGACTGCTTTGTTAGGATGGGTATGTAAAAGACCTCATAAAAATACACGAAGGTAAATGTTTGTTTCAGAGCAGGACAGGGCTGTAAATCTTATTCTTACCAGCTGCAACACATATCTGAGGAATAGCAAAGAATATGAATTATGGGGACATATAAAATCTAACCAAACGTCCGGCAATATTCCTGCGTAAATTTCCCTGCATGCATCCAACTCACTTCCGATTGGTTTAAAAACAATCAGCTACTGTCAGACTCACACATGCACAATACCGTGAACCTGTCCCTTTAAAAAGTTCAAATGCCCCAGAGGTTGCCCAGGCGGGGAGGGGGGTGGGGCCGGGGGTGTTGGATGGTGAAGTTTCAAATTGATTGGCACGTTATCCTGCAATAGCAGAAGTCACTGTACAAATACAGGGAATAACATTTTACGGTTACGCGTAGTAAAAAAGTCTTTCACTTGTGTTTACTTGTTCGATTTGTTTATTCACATGGTGTCCTTCACAGCAGTTCTTTGGGCAGTCAATGAATGGAAAACAAAGAATAGTATTAAAAATATAAAATAACCATTAACTAATCATCACAGAGAAAAATAATGACATGGGTTTTTATGGTCCTTATGAAAACCAGTTTGTAGTCGCCCAAAGTGAGCTTACTAACATAAGCTTAAGCTTTAGCTTAGCTACAGTAACAGTTCGCTTTCTTCTCTGTGTGCCGCTTTAAAAATAGTATGCTCTGGATGGGAAAGCAACTTTGCCACCTTTCTCATTAATTGATGTAAAGCTAATGTTTCGAAGAGTCCCTGCTGTAGTGAGCACTATCAAACGCAAAAAGATGACCGAATTAACTAAAGACACAGAGCACAACAGACAAGATGAATCGACCAGGCCAAGTTTGCACCCGTGCAAATTTACCGATCGTTACTTACGTTTTTCTCGTCGCTTTCCTCTTCTCGGTATTTCAAGGTTCCTAATAGCACTCAACAACAGAAAAAAACACACCATAAAGTCATAAAACAAAGCCAAACTGTATACGAACAGAGCCCTAATCACTTGGTTCGCCATTATGTACCGACGGCGACCGACCAAGGTACACCGAGCCGAAATCAGGACTTAGGTCACCCAAGGTCAACCCAAGGTCACTCATTTTCAGGTGCTTGTTAACAGGGGAGGGGCGGGGAAAGCGGAGCGAAAAACTACCGATACTCTGCCGAATATCTGCTAATAAATTTATGTTTAAAGCGGCGAAGGGTACAAGAGCATTTGGGCGTTGGTGTTTGGGGGCACATTTATCCCGAATGACAAAGAGGGAGGTACGTAAATTTTTTTTTTTACTTTTGTGCTTTTATCCCGATGGAGGTCTACAAGAACCAAGAAGATTGCCCCAATTATCTTGCACTCAAAGACCATTCTAAGAAACTAAAAATGTCGGGAAGAAATATTCTTCAAACTGTGTTTTAAGAAGAGAGCTATTGTGACCCCGGGGAGGGGGAGACTCCCTATATAATAGCCCTATACCGGGCGGAGTCTCTGCCCTAAAGGGCTACTGCTTCAAGTATATGAAAACGTACAAGGATTTCACTAGTTGAAGTATATCAAAGGGTAGAGAAATATGCCATTTTGATCTGTAAGCTCAAAAGGGCTGAAAGATAAAGTTTATGGCGTTAAAAAGTCCACAAAAAGTTCTGATTTTGCAGTGAATGATTCCTTTTAAAAGAGATTGCATTCACAGCAGTTAAAAGGGATGAAACGTTCTAATAAACTTGGTAAAACTAAAAAAGTGATACCATTTGCTAATACAAGGTATATGAAAAGGGAACCTTTTTCTTGAAAAATGGTATATAAAAGAGCAAGGGGTTAGAGCTAAGGGCGGGAGCCTCCCCGTATAAAACTTGTTAAGTACCACCCCCTCCTTCTCTGGGATTGTGCCAGCTTTTTTGGGAACCATGTTGAATTTACTGTTATAAAAGGGAAAGCCAATTTTAACCGGTGGAGAATTCTTATGAGTTAATTTTTTTTTCTTTCCAAACAACACTGTGGAAAGGCCTGGGGTAGATGTTATTCAGGGATTCCAGGGATTCTATGTTTGTCCCCTGGCAGGTCCCTGAGAGGTTTTTTTTCGTTTTCCAATATGGCGACGAGAAAACAGAGGGATGGCGCGGAGCGAGTGGAAAAGGAGGCAGGTGTTCCATTTTCAGAACAGAAAAGTATTTTTATTATCACAGGGCGTCTAATGACAGAAGCGTACTTTCTCTATCCTTAACTATCTTATGTTCAGTCGCGGGTATATGTCATTCCCGGGGGGGAGGTACTTCCTTATAAGACGCTAATGGGGATGCACCGCTGGATGAGGTCGCATTTTCACCTCTGGATTGACTATAATGGGGTTGCATTTTCAATGGAGTTACTAGAATGGGGTCGCACATTTTCGGACTTTTTGGGTAAAAAAAGTTCTTCACATTTACGGTTAGCAACACAATAGGGGTTCTCAAATCCCGCTTTCCCGCCTCTTTTTCTTCTCAATCTCGCCATCCCGCCCTATTTTACGCCCGAATCCCGATCCCGTCCCATTTTTTTACGAGATTTTTTGCTTAATTATTGAAATAGACGTTATATAAGACTTACCTTCTAACAATTGTCAGTTTTGATGGTCATTTTTTCGTCCCCGCATCGGTACATGTTTACTTTGATATTTTTAAAGTCCCGTATTTTTGGACTTAGGTAGATTGATTCAACTGCTTTGCTGCTAGTTCCCGGCGATGAAGCCAATTCTGTCAATTGTTTACGTAGAGTGTAGGACATGGAAAATGTATATAAACACACTGGTTGAAAAAACTGAGAAAATGGTCTTTTTTTATGAAAACATAAGCCTGCTATTGAATCAAATAGCACGACCAAATGCGGACACCCTTCAAGCAGGAAGTTTGTTTCTCCATCCAAAGTGGCAATAATCAACTTTCGCAAGCTAGCGAGACCATAAAAACCCCATTTACACGCGCTAAAAAAATCGGCACGGCAAGCCAAATTTTTGGCACCGTGCCTCGTTTACCCGTGCCGAGACTACCTCCGGGAGGTAGTCTCGGCACGCCTAAAATTTTGAGCACTGGTGCCACATTACATGTGGGACCGATACGTTTACACGTCGAAAATTGGGAGTGCCGTGCATTAGAATCGTCAGCACGGTGCCAAAAATTTGGCGTGCCGTGCCGATTCTTTTAGCTCGTGTGAATGGGGTTTTAGTCGCCGACCGTAACGCGGGGCACAAAGTCCATTGATATTCCACAGGGGCACCCAACGGCAATTTTCGGGAAAATATCTGTTCGGAAGACGATTTGAGAACTAGAATTTTCGGAGCATTTGTTGTAAAATTTCTTGCTTGCCTGCCTCTCCTAGGATTTTCGAACATCTACAAAATGGTATAATTACCCATTTTAAACGGATATTTACCCTAAAAAAGGCCACCTAGAATTTTCGGGAGCCTTTTCCTGGCTGAAATTTTCGAAAAGGTAAGTTTTGATCCCTATAATTTTCGGATCTCTAGACTTTCAGCTAGGAAATCCGAACAGATGAAAAGTTTTTAGGGGATAAAAATATGCCTATATCTACCATTTAAATACTAAAATACGTTCAACAATGCTATGTTAAGTGGTTTTGAACTATGTCCTCGTTGGGGGCCCCTGATTCCAGGTTATAATAGATCTAATACAGGGATAATGAGGTCGTTGAAAACAATTAATAATAAATAGCAGTTGGACTGCGAATTGTCTCCTATTTTTCTTTGCAAATTTACTTCACGAGAAACCCAAGCACGCGAGCCTCGATAAACGTCACTCTGCTCCTAATCCCTTATTGTAACATAACGTGGTGGTTTGCTATCGCGATGGCTGAGATAAGAACTAGACGGATTTTAAGGTCTTCACTTGCCTTGAAACAGGAGTTCTAAAATTTTTCTTCCCGAAGAAATGCATTCCCACTGGCGCCTCAGTTTTTCGTAATACATACAGAGCCACACAATTTATGATGTCTACCACATCGTCGTCATTGTGCACTTCCATCAGTTCTGGTGTGGCCATACCTTGGTCAGACTTACTTAACAAACGCGCGGTCCAAAGGATCGTCCAAGTCCGACCAAGCCGTCCAGGAAAAAGCAGAAAAGGTCAAATCCGTCAACAAAACAGGAATGAGTGCAGATCAATGAACGTGACTTGTAACCTCAGTGATTTGATTCCTCTTTCCGAGTGACAAAAACGACGAAAATAGTAAAACCGGAAAAGACGAACAATATACGAAAGTGGTAATGGGCAAAATTTGACAGGCTTCACTTCCTTTGACACTTATAGCTTGAATACAAAGGCGGTATACACACTAAAAAACCATTTTTTTCAGTCAACGCTAATAAATGTTTAGTCAAGACAAAACTAAATTCCCGCATCCCGCTATTTTTCCCTTACGATTCCCGCATCCCATCCCCATAAAAATAGGAAATCCCGTTCCCGCTGGTTTTTAAAATTCCCGCATCCCGCTCCTGTTTTCAGCTCGTATCCCGAGTATCACCGCGAAAAATAGCCAATCCTGCATCCCGCCAAACCTATTGTGGACCCTCGCACTGTAGGTGAAAAGTGAAGTATTTATCATTTATTATAAAGTACTGTGGATACATAAATAGAAAGTAAAGGTGATGTCATACGGGACGATTCGCAACGACGATTTTTAGCGCAACACAGCGTTGCAATGTTGGAACAATATTGCAACCATTCAAAATAATGTCGCAACAATGTTGTAATGCTGTGTTGCGCTAAAAATCGTCGTTGCGAATCGTTCCGTGTAACATCGCCTTAACTATGGTGGGATCGAGAAAATTACATTTGCCCAAAAGTGACTAAGATGGGGTCTATTATTGGCCACGGCCGTTTTTTCCGACTCAAACTGACCCGTACCGCCCCTGGGTATCCGAGGATAGTCTCCAGCTGGAGCCAAAATAGTGTCCCCAGTTAGTACTTAATTCGCGCTAAATGCATTGACACTCATGCATATAAAGTGAATTTTTTTTGCTGACCATGAGAGTTATGAACGCACTTTCTAAAAACTAAACCCACGAGGCTCTAACTTAAACCAAAACAGGAACTCTGATGTTGGTAACAAACATAGTCAGCTATAACCCAAAAACGTGCTCACTTCAAGGACTGACACTCAAATTTAATAAAATTGTTACAAAAAACCCTACCTTATAAGATAGTAAAATTCCAAAACCTGTCTATACAATTACGGATTAACCTTGGTATAAAAACCTAGTTATAACGAGACTCTTGTTAAGCACGAGTGAATCTTCAAGTGCAAACATAAAATAAGCTAAGTAAATACCACATGACAAAAATCTTCATAACAACCTAAAAAATACTTCACAACATTATAGTGGACAGTCCCTTGCGGACCAATAAGACCTCATGTTGAAAATTGTGTGGTCTTAAGTTTACAATACTATTAGTAAATCTATTAAGCAAATGGAGTTTTAAATGAACAACTTCAACAACATACTAACAAAAACTAAAAGCTTAGGAACATGACAAGGGGGTATAGAAAATTCAGAAACTGGGGAGAGGGGGATGATCTGATGGACACTTGCAAGCTATAAATTACTAAGATTTCAGCAATAAAAAATTGCAAAATTTCACAGAAAAAAGGACGGCGCGATTTCCTCAGACCACCCCTAAATCAACCCATGTATTATTTACATTGAAACATTATCCTTTTCCTTCATTTACGTGCTGTTAAAAATCCAGTTTGGCAATTCACAGGAAAGGTTTGACAATTTGACGTATCCAGCAATTGTCAACGTGGAACGGAAATCTTTTTCAGTCTGTTTGTTAATCATATCCCGGTAATTACTACAAAGTGGATTTTGCATGTGATACCTTAAAAATATAGTTCTTACTAAATGATGCAAAACAATCAAGTCTTTCGTTGGTTATCTTTGAACCCAGAAATTATCTACATGCAGATTTAAGCTCTGTTGTCTCAGCGACAGATGAAGATTCCCTTTGATGGCCTTATGCTCTCATAGTATCTTCCTCAAAATAGCAACAAGCTTTTCCATGGTGGCATTAGTAGACAGTTCGTTTTCTCTTGAAGGTTTTTGAAAAGGTTCCTTACAGATCATGGGCTTACTTGTGAGGTACTTTCTCACTTCCCTGAGGGCTCTTTTCATTACCGGTTAGAACTGGGGTACTTGTTCCTGCACCTTCTCCCAACCCACCCGAGAAAGGTGCCGGGGATACACGAGGTCTTTTGCTTTCCGGAATTTCCTCTTCGCTGAAAAGTCCTCCTTTAAAGGCCCCTGCTGGACGCTTCTTAGCTTTTGCTGCATGAAAAAAATTAGGAACAGTTCATTCAAAAATTGTATACACACCCTATAAGAACAAAATACAACAAAATCCGAAGATTTTAGATAGTATAAGTACTGTAAGAAATAGTAACCGTTTTTGCTTAATAGGCTTCATTTAATAAATGATTACTCCATACAATTTCATCCACAGACTGCGGAAAACAGCTTTTTCACCCCCGGTTGGTGGGGCTATATTCACAGGAAGTCTCTGGCCGGTCACTTGCATAGGATGGATAATCCAACACAGCTATTATACTCTCAGCTCTGTTTGAGAATGCGTAATCAAGGGACTCCTAGGTAAGGGTTCAAAGATGTTGCTAAGAAAAAAACGGTGGAAGGGAGAGACATCGATCTCGACCGTTGGCAGGTGAGTGCTAACGAGAGATCAAACTATGATGAAAACTATAGTCTTAAGTCCATCAGTCTTAGTAGCATCGGCTGACAGCAGATGATGATGATTTGCCAAACCAGTGTTCCATGCTAGGATTTCACTTACAATGCTCTATATCTTATAAGTCTTATCAAGCTGCCATTATTTCTAACCTTGTAAAAACAACACAGACGTTCTCTTCATTTCATCCCGGTCCTCGTCGCCCTTATGATCGTGCTCGTGCTCGTCCTCGTTCGCGTCCTCATCATCGTCCTCGTCCTCGTTGCCCTCATGCTCGTACTCATCCTCGCTCGCGTCCTCATCCTCGTCGACGCCGTCGGCGTCGCCCTCTTGCTCGTGGCCGTCCTCGCTCGAGTCCTCGTCCTCATCCTCATCCTCGTCGTCGTCGTCGTCGTCGCCCTCATGCTCGTACTCATCCTCGCTCGCGTCCTCATCCTCGTCGCCGTCGTCGTCGTCGCCCTCATGCTCGTGCTCGTCCTCGTTCGAGTCCTCGTCCTCATTCTCCTCCTCGTCCTCGTCCCAGGACTCCTTTTCTTCATCTCCTTCCCACAAGTCTTTTAACCCACGTGCTTCTTGTGGTAATTCATCCTCATCTTCACTTGATGTCTCTTCTGCATTAAGGTCATCTTCAAGTTTCAAAGTTGTTGCATCTTCTGCTATGCGAAAACATAGTGAAAACCGTTTCACTATTACGATAGCGCTATTGTTGTTGTCGCATAATTTAAGATGGTAAATAAATGCTTTATGTTAGACAAGGTAATGAAACTGGGACACAGTAGCCTGTGTATCGCTAAGCACTCCCTTTAAACAAATTAGAGAGCTTAAGCAAAGGCGTTTTTGAGCGACGCACATCAACCGGAAGTGAACTTTTTGCCGTTCCTGGGTAGTGGTTGTGCCCAGATTTTCGGGCAGATCGTCTCTATCACAGTAAAGAAACTTAGCAATACAAATTTGTTATAAGCATTAAGGCATATTAAAAGAGAAAAGGTCTCACTTTCGGTTGACATGCGTTGCTCAAAAACGTCTTTGCTTAATCTCCCTTATGTTTGAGGGGAGGGGTGGCTAAAAAAAACAGGCTAGATAACAGCAACAGCAGCAGACAAAGACAGATATTGGGGATCAAAGGATCAAAATATCTCACCATCCAAAGATGCAAAGCTGTCAGATTTATGATCCTCTTCCTGTGAATCCAGCAAGCCATCTTCCTCAGATGACACATCACTATCAGCATCTGAACCTTTCTTAGCCATCTGCTGTTTTTTTTGTTCAGCATTGTGTTTGTCTCTCTTAGCTCTTTTGTCTGTGAAAGAAAAGAGAAATTAAGCTTATAATGCACAAGATACGAAGAAAGTCAAACGTTGACCATAACATATCCTTTTTATGTGGCCAAAAATAAGTGCAACAAAATTACCCATTTTACCCACTGGCAAATGGCCGTTGCCCACGAGGAAGCGGCTTTTTGTGTGACCGATTTTCCCAAGGTGAAATTCAGTGCCTCGGGGAAATTTTCATCGATACACCTGATCCGAACAAAAGAATTCCCCATGACAGTTCCCGAAGAAAGTTCTATTGGTTAATAAGATCCTAAGGCGGCTCAACCAATCACGAGAGATTGAAACGTACTAAAAAGTAGAAATCACGTGTTGTTTACGTGCTGAGTCCGTCTTGGCGCCAAATCCAGCGCCAAACTGGACTGCGAAACCTCAGCAGGATTTTGAGCGCTGCTGTGAATGTTTTTCTGTATTTTACACTTCTACATAAATACAAAAGCACCTCAAAACACTCGTAAGTTTTCTTTGCATGTGTTCAAGAATTATTTCCTTATGAAGTCGTTGCAAACACTTTTGTAAACCCGTACTTTTCACTTCTGAGCAAGAATTTGTCTTTCTTTAAAAAGATGAAGTCAATAGGGCCATTTATACGAGGAAAAATAAGACGCGTCTTACGTAAGACGCGTCTTAAATAAGACGCGAACTGTACCATTTATACGAGCATGTCTTATCTAAGACGAGAACAGCTCGTATAAATGGTTCGCGTCTTATTTCTGTTCTTGACTCGTTTTCATGTGAATGTTGCCCGTAGCAACGGCAACCAACAA
>BOPM01000091.1:130121-143882 GCA_022179025.1 Porites australiensis | reverse complement strand
ACTTTTGATAACCATCACTATTTGAGGAATCAATATTGCTAGCAAGTTCTGGACCGATAGTAGCAAAGTGATAATTAAATTGGTTCGACAGCACAGTTGGATTTGTTATTGATGCTCCATTTACTTTCAGAGATGTCACCGATTTTTTCCCAGATTTTCGCGAAGTAAGTTCATTGATAGTCTGCCAGGTCTTTTTAGAATCGCCCGTATGCTTGTTAAAACTATTTTGATAATAGGCTTGCTTGGTTAATCTGATTTCGCTATTTACTATATTGCGTTGTTTTTTAAAAAGTGACCAGTCATTTGCATCATTCGATTTACTTGCTTTAATCTTTAGAATATCCCGATCATGCATTCGTTTCTTAAGCTCAGATGTAATCCATGGGGAACTACGCGCGCGAACACGCATTGTCCTCAAGGGAGCATGCTTGTTAACAATAGATAGAAACGAGCATTTCCATTGTAGCCACATTTGATTGGGATCAGTTGAATTGTATATGTGATCCCAACAATGAGATGCAATATCATTCCGAAAATTTATTCGATTAAATTTTCGAAAGTTTCTGTAGGTTATAGCATTGTGCCCACCAGACATTCCATTCACGGATAATTTTCGATAATTTCGATAATTTTCGGATAATTTTCAGGCAAAAACTTTCCCGAAACGGCGCGAAAATTTTCCCGCCAAAAATTAACACATGCGTACCATGTGTTCGCGTCTTATGTAAGACGCGAAGGTCATTTATACGAAGTTTTTCTCGTCTTAGCTAAGACGCTTCTTATCTAAGAACAGGTGTTAAGCGCTGTTCTAAAATAAGACGCGTCTTAGGTAAGTCGCGTCTTATTTTAGACGAAATGTGCAGTTTATACGGAAAGTTCGCGTCCTATGTAAGACGCGTCTTATTTTTCCTCGTATAAATGGCCCTAATGTCGTCCCTTTTAGCCTCAAAATTTAAGACTGAATCTCTCTTTCTAAATTTAACTAATGTGGAGCGGGTTTTATTAATACGATTATGTAGCCCTCAATGTTTACAACAACGTTTACCTCAAAACTGGGTTCACGTTTTTTCTTCCCACTGGGTAATTTATCACTGTGTAACCGCAACCATGACAGTGATCAATTACCCAGTGTGAACCCAACCCAAGCTATTTCCCCAATGGGAGCGTTGGGGGAAACGTCTGGTGTAACCTTACCTAATGTATTGTATCTAGGATCAGTGGAACCCCTAATTCCCTTTGAACTCGTTTATTTAAAGTAGATAAATGGTTTTCTTCTGGGTTTGCCTGGGCTGAAAGCCTCCTTGATAATATAACAGGCAAACAATGTTTGGATATTGAGGTTAGCAAAATTAAAAATAGCTTTAATAAATCGCGGTGTTGAACTCCATCTGTAGATTGTCTAAATAAGCAGCCCCAAACCTGAAATTGGGTTTGCCTGAAAATTTCTTTTCGGATGTGGCTGACGTTTGACCTACGCCATTTTTCTTTAAGACAATAATCCCAACGCGGATTTTGCCTTTCTTTACTGACTAAAAACTAAACTAAAAACACACTCCCAACAGATTTGGTAATAGATTAAATCTAAATCCGCATTTATAGATTCACAATTAATGAGTTTGTTTGGGCATAGGTCCAAAAAAATTACACCTGTCGAGCATTCTACGTTATTGCAGGCGTTTCACACAAATATTTTTGGAACGCTGAAGAATCCATGTCCGGGTTTTTACTCACGTTCCCTTTGTTGCGTCAAGTCCAAAGACTGTAAGATTGTGCAACGATTAAACCCTATCGGATTTTTTCTATAGGAACGCGCCCTTGATTAAAATCATTAAAAATTAGCAGGAGGAGACATTTTTAACTTAACAACGATTTTTGCATTACCGTCGTTACTACTGCCTTTATCATCATCCTCATCGTCATCATCTTCTTTCTTCGATTGTGGTAAATGCCTTTCAGCTTCATGAGTAATCTGCAAGGAATAATAGGGTTTTTCATTAGAAGAAACTTGAAGATACGGAAAGCAGGAATAGAGCGTAAACGGAAACTGCTACAGTTAAACCTGAATTAAGAGAAGTCTTACCAACGTCCCAAATATCGATTCCATCATTAATATATGTAAAACGTTATGGAGTTTATCAAATTAAAATCATTTATAAAGATCATATGAATTTCATATATTGGAACTGCGGAAGAAAAACTGCAAAGATGATCCTCGCAGTCTAAAACGCCACTTATGTTACTGTGATAAAAAAAAACCTGAAAAATTCAGCCTTTTTAATTTTAACACAAAACCAACGCGATAAACCTTAAAGACTGCGTAAACTCTTTCTGGAAGAAATATAATTTCCATAATAAAGCTTTTTGCGTCTGTTAGCAATCTCTCATGTACCTTATTTAATGTTTTTTTGAGCCGGTGCTTGTCTGCTCTAATGGCCAGAGCACGTTCCTGACACTCCTTGGCTTGCTCAAAGTCACCTAAATGCTTGTAAATCGAAGCTAAGTTATTATAGCTTGTTGCAACATTAACATGTTCCGGGCCGAGCTTGTCCACAAGGATGTCCAGAGCACGTTGCTGATACTCCTTGGCTTGCTCAAAGTCACCTAAATCCTTGTAAATCAAAGCTAAGTTATTATAGCTTGTTGCAACATTAACATGTTCCGGGCCGAGCTTGTCCAGTTGGATGTCCAGAGCACGTTGCTGATACTCCTTGGCTTGCTCAAAGTCACCTAAATCCTTGTAAATCAAAGCTAAGTTACTGTAGCTTGTTGCAACATTAACATGTTCCGGGCCGAGCTTGTCCACTTGAATGTCCAGAGCACGTTGCTGATACTCCTTGGCTTGCTCAAAGTCACCTAAATCCTTGTAAATCGAAGCTAAGTTACTGTAGCTTGTTGCAACATTAACATGTTCCGGGCCGAGCTTGTCCAGTTGAATGTCCAGAGCACGTTGCTGATACTCCTTGGCTTGCTCAAAGTCACCTAAATCCTTGTAAATCAAAGCTAAGTTACTGTAGCTTGTTGCAACATTAACATGTTCCGGGCCGAGCTTGTCCAGTTGAATGTCCAGAGCACGTTGCTGATACTCCTTGGCTTGCTCAAAGTCACCTAAATCCTTGTAAATCAAAGCTAAGTTATGGTAGCTTGTTGCAACATCAACATGTTCCGGGCCGAGCTTGTCCAGTTGGATGTCCAGAGCACGTTGCTGATACTCCTTGGCTTGTTCAAAGTCACCTAAATCCTCGTAAATCAAAGCTAAGGTACTATAGCTTCTTGCAACATTAACATGTTCCGGGCCGAGCTTGTACAGTTCAATGTCCAGAGCCCGTTGCTGATACTCCTTGGCTTGCTCAAAGTCACCTAAATCCTTGTAAATCAAGGCTAAGGTACTATAGCTTGTTGCAACATTAACATGTTCCGGGCCGAGCTTGTCCAGTTCAATGTCCAGAGCACGTTGCTGATACTCCTTGGCTTGCTCAAAGTCACCTAAATCCTTGTAAATCAAAGCTAAGTTATTACACATTGTTGCAACATTAACATGTTCCGGGCCGAGCTCTTGAAGCGTAAAAGTGAGTGAATATTCAAAATATGTTTTTGCTTCTTCGAATTCACAGTGAATTTGACAAATATTTCCAAGGTTTTGGCATTTTTCGGAAATCTCCTTATCATGAACTTTAAAGAAATTATCTCGCAAAAACACTTTCTCAGTTACTGTAGTTAAAGCTTTCAAATGTGGAGCGATGTGTCTAGTGTTTAGTCGCTCATTCTCTGGTGGAGTTGCGACTATAAATTCGTTAAATGCCGTAATGACCCCACTAACGACCTCATCGGTTTGGCTTTCTGCATACTCTTTTGCTACATTTTTTATAGCATCATGCACAACCTGGTGAAGTCGAATAAAACAGCCACCCTCGTCATCTTGGAACAGCAGAAGTGAGCTTCTTTTTAATCTCATGCGAACTAATTCTTTGTCCGCTTCATCAAACTCTTCATGTGCGTTCAAGATGTAACTAACTGCTATGTCCATGTTTAATGGTCGTGGAGCGCAGAGGGCAAGAAAAGTGAAAAGGTGTTTTTGAACTTTGTCGGATCTCATCACTGTTTCCACGGCTAACGTTATTGCTTTGGTCATTGAATTTGGATAAATCGGATTGGTGTCGACAAGTATATTCTCTGTTTTCTGTCTTTTGCCTTTTTCTAAGATCTTCAGGTATTCCTCCCACCCAAAATGCGTCGATACTTTGTCCTGCCGAATCTCTTTAACAAAGACGGCAGCGCCTGCTAAAGCAAGAGGCTGATAGTCCAGTCTTTGTGCTACTGTTCCTACTAGCTCGCTATCTGGGATACCAGAAAGCTTGGACAGTAATGAACGGGCATCATCGGGCTCCATACCTTGGCTTACTGATATGTGATTAAGGAAAGAGCTTTTTGAGGGAATTGACGTTGTGTCCTGCGTCGTAATGAGCAAATGGCCTCTTTCCCAAGCCTTTGAATTAAACTGTGGTAAATGGACTTGCACAGATGACATGGTAGTGACATTGTCAACCACCAGTAGCCACGACGTGTAACAGGTAATTTTTACAGCGACAAGCATCTTAAGACTAGTGATCTTTTCGTTCACGGTCGAGTCCTTTGAGCTAAGGGTTTCCACAATTGAATACTCTGGGCACTTTAAATGGCGAGCAAATGAGGCATACGACTCCAGAAGTGAATCTAGACTTCCAGCATTTAAGGTCATCACAAATGATGACCCACCTGGCATTTCTTTGAGGTCGTCAAAGAATCTCTCAGCTACGAGGCCAGCTAGCTGTGATTTGCCGCTTCCAGGATTTCCGGAGAGGAAAAGATAACTCAACCTGTTGCCACTGGACTCCTTTAGTTCCCTTAGCTGTTGGACTATTTTGGCTACTTCACTTTCACGACAACCGATTTCATGCGAAGGTTTAGGAGGGAGAACACAGAATGAAGGTGCTTCATTTTGGAGCTGATCTTTAAGGACCTGGCGCTGACTCTCTTTTTCTTGAACTTCTTGTTTCAGATTATCAACTTCTTTGAGGACCTTTGTTAAATGTTTTGTTGGAAATGTCTTCTGACATTTTAGGTCTTGAATTTTTACAGTGGGAAGACTAAGCGCTTGAAACGCAACATCAACTTTGCTAATAGCATTCTGAAAATCGACCTCAGAGAGACTACCTTGTGGCATGTGAGCGAATTCTTCATTCCTGAAATTTCGTAGATCATCGACATTTTTTCTGACTATTGCGCTAAGACCTGGCCCGACGCAATCAGAGAAACGGATGGCGTAAAATAGCATTGTACAATCCCATTCCCCACTGTTTCCGTTTTTCATAGTGACCAAAAGACGAGCGTTTCTTTTTTGATTTCGAGGGGACTCTCCGTTATAAAAGTCCATTCCATTACGAGGTTCGTCTTTCCATTCTCCTTTTGTTGTTTTGTGCAGTTTGTCCCATTCTTGTTTAAATATTTCTCTCAGACCCTCCGCTAGTATATCAGTAGTTACACAACAAATTCTGTAATAGTTCAGCTGTTCATCGGTGTATTCGTTTAAAGAGGCCATATTTCGATGCACCTCTGATGCTTGGAACCTTTTAAGGAAAATTAATCGTGCAATTAGCAAATTAGTTCAGAGGGAGAAAAACTATCAGTGATGTATATAACACGGTCTATGAAGTAAAAATATTGACTTCCCAAGATCAGAGACAAGCATGTTAAAGCATGACCAACACCCAAATTTGCTAATATACCAGTAGTTAGATAACAAATTCTTTAATAGTTTAGCTGTTGATCGGTATTTTCTTTTGAAGATGCCAAGCTTGATGTACGCCTGATGCTTCAATCTTTGGGGAAAGATTTTCTCTCCAGTTAGTGACAACATACCCGTTCATCTTTCATTTTTCTTTCATAGCCCCCGATGAAGGTTTGTGTTGCAAACTGAAATATCGGGCAAATATAATTTACCACTTTATTCTTGTTTTCTTTCTTTATTTTATCTATCACTCTTCCTGCCGTGAGGATCAGTTTACTGTTTCTAGTTTAAAATTTGGTACTCAAGATTTTACTGATCCAGGTTTACTAAAGGTCCGGCGGACCTTCACGAGTGTGTTGTTGTGGTTTTGCGGCCTTCAGAAGTGTTTCTGATACCCGGGGGTGATACCCTTTGTAAGTTATACAGGTGTGTACCACAAGTGGTATGGTTTTTTAGCCGTTTTGGTCTCATGAAAACGAATTTTGTCCCGATTAGAGTCTCAAAACGAGAACCGTTTTCAATGGAACAACAAGAGTTTATAAACTTATTTTTGCCGAAAAACTTATGGATCAAGTTAGGTTTCTAGGAAACTGCCCACCTATCCCTCCCCTAAGCTATTAAAAAAACATTAACACTTACTTCCCCTTAGCGCAAAATGATGGCTTAGGGGAGGGGTAGGTGGGCAGTTTCCCAGAAATCTAAACTAATCCAGAGTTATTCAGTGTCAGATACTACTAAGTGAAGATGAAAATGATTCAAAATTAAATAGTTTGACTTTACTTGGACGAGGTAATGGGTTCCCAAACCGAGTATAACGTTTAGAACCAGCTCTGACAATGGGTAGGCAGTTAGAGGGGAGCCCGTTTCTCGAAAGTCTCGGTAACTACAGTCGAACCTCTCGGTACGGACCCCTCTCCAATACGGACACCTCTCTGATACAGGCTATGCAAGGCTATGCAAGGTGATTTCAAAAGCCCAGTCGCTATATATCAAACAACGTTTTGCGAATGGTACATAGAGGAACATACCCAACTTTTTTAAGGCTCGAATAACTAGAGATAGCATTAAGATCATTTCTATTACATTTTGCACTGTAGTTAATTTCATATATTCTCTTTCCATAATACGGACTCTCTCTAATACGGACAACGGACACTAAATCTCGGCCCCAGAGAGTAAATTTATATAAACTTAACCTCTTTATTACGAACATTGCTTTGATCAGGGGAATCCCGCATCCCGATCAGGTGAATCTGCTCGGGGTGAATCCCGTCTGGCTGATGAGCTGTGCAAGGTGATTTCAAAAGCCCAGTCGCTGTATATCAAACAACGATTTGCGAAAGGTACACAGAGGAACATACCCAACATTTTTAAGGCTCGAATAACTAGAGATAGCATTAAGATCTTTTCTATTACATTTTGCACTGTAGTTGGACTGTATTAGGGCTAATTTTATTCGATTTTAATCACTAATAACAATAATAATGTTTATTTCTTATATTGCGCAGTCTAGCATGCGATAAAGATATGATCGAATGCGCATTACAACACTAAAATCTTAAAGTAATAAATGGCTAATCCAAATAATGATAATAATAATAATTATTTACAATTTTCGGGAAACAATAAAAGTTTAGATCACCTTTTATTTTTTTCTGCCTATTTTGCCGCCACTCCTTTATTTGCAGCCTGCAGAACAGCCGCTATTTTTTGGCACAGAGCGTGCGTGGAGCGCGAGACACGCACGACGGGTGAAAGCGCTTTCTCGAGCATATCTTCACTCGCCTAAAAAACGTGAAGAAATGACACCTCTTCTGCAAGCTACTTTATATTCAGTTTCCCTTTCCAATTCAATAGGATTGGCTTTACGCTAGAAATATTTTAACTAAACTAAGGCCGAATACTTGTAGGACATAACCATCCAAAACAGTCCGTCATGCTTCATCTGTACGGACTCTCGATGAAGATGAAAATGTTTCGGTAATAAACGAACGTTCAGAACATAAAGCTTATGGCTTTTTGTTTCTTTTTAAAAAGTTTTACAACGATTTAAATAGAGTCAACGTCAAAAAGTTACTTCTAAGTGCGCAATAGTTGTTTTGTACTGGCTCTACGTTATTGTCGCAGGTCGAAGCTTGTTTTCACTTCATTTTGCTTCCAGACCGTTCCAAAACAAGAGCTTTCTTCGGCAGCTTGAATAATTGACCGAAACAGTCAAAAATGGTCACAAAAAGGCTATCATTCTTTACCATTTGCTGCGAAAGTGTCCGTTAGACGTTCTTTAATTTTTAAACAGTCTCATAGTTTGAATAACCGACGTGGAAGCTTTCCGCATCATTCAATCCTACCATGTAACTGAACATGCCATTTTTTATGCAAAGTAAAGGTTTTTGACCGCGTGTAGAAATACGGCAGCTGATTGCATTATTTTTCTTACCGTTTGGAACTCCCGACTCAGGCAGCAAATTTAGAAGATATTAAGTCTTTATAAGGTATCATTGAGCTTACGCTGGAATGACGAAGAGAAACAGGCTGTCAAAACGAAAGCGGAATGTTTTAAGGCGTGACGACTATTTTTATTTTCATCATTATTCCTTTCAAATATGCATTACTGACCAAGCGTGAGGTAGTCAATATATGGCCAAATTCCTTTTTTTGCATTTTGTTAGACTTTCTTAAAGTCCTTTATTTTTTTCGTGGTTGGTTATGCCACGAGACTTCTTCGTTCGCTCGCTGCGCGACCAAATGCATTGAAGCTCGCTTCGCTCACTTTTAAGAACTTATGAGTGGTCGAATTGTAGCAAGTCTAGCATTCAGGTTTACTGATACGAAGTCAACTAATGAAAAAAGAACGATGCCAATATACGCCACTTGCACATCTCCCATAATGCACCTAATTTGTCCCCCAAAATTTTGCATAAGCATTAGTTTCAATTTGTCTTGGCACAGCTGTAATATCCAGAAGAAATAAAAAACAACCTGAAAGGTTATGCAAAATTTTGGGTTGGCAAATAAGGTGCATTATGGGAGATGTTCAAGTGACGAATCCAGCTATCTTTACCGAACAAGCTTGGTTGAGATAGGATTTATTTTATGCCCAAATTATCGTGGTTTTGATTCACAACGGTTTGTCTTGCCACGAAGACACTGATTTATCTCATTTTCTAGCTTATCCTTCCCAACGTCCTTTGCGTCAACGCTAAACGTTCCCACGGTCTTTCTTTCTTTTGCTCGCAACCCCACGAGCAACTAACTGTTAAAGCAACTGACGAAGGAAACCATTTTAGATTTCCGAAACCGGTCTTGCTATTTAACACAGTTCTTAAATTAACCGCCGCCTGGTTGGCTCAGTTTAGAGAGCGCCGGTCTGCTGAGCGGGAGGTCACGGGCTCGACCCCTGGCCGGACCAACACTCAGGGTTTTTAAATAATTGAGAAGAAAGTGGTGCCTTTGTAATGGCATCTGCAAACGGTTAGACTTTCTAGTCTTCTCGCATAAGGAGGAAAAACCGTAGGTCCCGTCTCACAGCAATTACACTAAACCGGTTCTTGTGGGACGTAAAAGAGCCCACACCATTGTTCGAAAAGAGTAGGGGACGTAGACCCCCGGGGGGGGGGGTACTCCCGAACGCACGAAAGCTCCAGTTTTGTAAGCAGCCATTTGAAATTATCCAATGACAGAT
This sequence comes from Porites australiensis, assembly GCA_022179025.1. NCBI lineage: Eukaryota > Metazoa > Cnidaria > Anthozoa > Scleractinia > Poritidae > Porites > Porites australiensis. Next base: position 134,436 of record BOPM01000091.1, on the reverse strand, counting down.
TGCTTTTAAAAAAAAGGTTCAAGGCGTTAACAAGCAAACTGTTTTACTCTTGTTACGCCCTGTGTTTTAGCGTGCAGGGCGGACGTATTTTGGCGCGAGCCGCGAGCGCTGACTCCGCCATCTTGGATGAACAGGCGAGCGGAACGAGTCCATAATGTACCCGAGGGAGATGGAGACGGGCCGCAAAAGAAAGGGACGGGGGAGAAGAAGGAAAATCGTTAGCTTACGAGCGTGGTTCTGTGCGTGGTGAGAGATTTTGCGTCATAATTAACCGCATTGTATCCACATGCACAGGAAACGTACGCCGGATGATCATGAGAAAGCATTTATTTGATACATAAGTCGAACAAATAAAGAAATATCTTTTTTAAAAAACAGGGCTATTCAATTTACAAACTTTCTAGAACAGAGTATAAAAAATTGGCCCATTTCTAGAACGGGGTATCAATTTTAGGGGAAATTTTTTTTAGAACGGGGTGCCAATTTGGAGTCCCGGGCGGCACATATCCACCCAAAAAATACCCAAGTGGCCCCCCCCCCCCCCCCCCGGGCGTAGACCCCGGTGTTGTGGCCAAGCTTCACACGTCACATCATGTGTTGGGTGGGTACAGTCAGCTCATAAATGGACTGAGAGCGGCTGCCAGTGGCGCCTTTGTATGCTGACGTCTGAACTTACCGTTCACATGTTAAAATGTGTTGTAAGAGAGCACGGCTGTTGTCCTCTCATACACGGCTCTTCGATTCATTCTTTCATTTATTCATTCATGGTCCACCGCGCGATACTAAAGGCGGATTCAACGTTATTCATGTAACTAAGACCTAGACAATATGGATATCAGGGATATTATTATAGCGACAGATATTCCAATGCGTTCTGAGTTCAGAAGAGTGTATGGAAATACATCGATTTAAAAGAGCAATTAACAGACATATAGCTTTATCCCATAATGTCGTATCATTTTTTTAGGATCTCTAAAGTAATTTGAAATGACTTCGCTTGGTTTGCTGGGAACTGTTGCAGTACAACGTAGCTCAGTCCCTGCCAAAACACGTTTCATTTAACTTTAAGGTAAACAGCAAAGCGTTTGCGCTTACTTCGTTTGGATTATCAAACCCGAGAGAACCTTAAGCAGAAACTTGAACATATCATACCGTTTGTTTGCTTCCATTGTTGATTGATTTTGGATGGGGCAAGATAAAAACTCTGACCGTGGTGACCTTGCCGAAATTAATACGCCAATTTCCGGATATGATAGCCTATCATATCATATCATCGCAGCTTGAAAAATCAACTTTAACATTTCTAATGCAACAACTTTCGCTATGCGTCATCAAGGTCTTTCAATATGACCAATATTAGACGACCGCTTCCCTCCAATTCCCCCTTTCAGAAAAACACGAATTTAATGCGCTGTGTAGCTTGTGGCTCACACTCAAAGCCTTTATGTACCGTGTATGCGACAGTCAGTTCTTTCATGTTCACCACATCCTTGCGTTCAACATAATAGAGTTTTCCTCTATATCTTTAACCGTGGCTGATGGCCAGACATTTACTTGATTGTTTGCACACTACTAAGCACCGTCACAAAAGGGAAGTCGAACACTTTCAAGGTACAAAACATCCAATGCTACATTTCTTGTACCCTAGCGTAAGTCAAGGAGCCTTAGTCTGGCCGTTGTACTAAATGAATTGTAGCGCCGCGATATTTATATTGAAATTACTGAAAAGACTTGTTTCAAATTCAACTGTATACTTACCGATTGCAGCCTTAGTCAGGCACCAGGCAGGCAGCACGACTTTGAAGAAGTTTCGCTTGAATCAGGAAGGGAAAACTATCAAAACGAAAGCAGGATGTTTGAACATTCCTTGGTGTGGCGACTGGTTTTATTTTCATTAGGGATTACTTACGTCAGTTTATCTATGCAAGGAGCAGCACATATTTGTTCACGCAATTGCATAGGTCATGGCCAGGGGGTACACTCGAATAAATTGGAAGGGAGGTGAGGGTCAGGAATCATATATCGGAAAAACCCAAATCCCCTATCATTATTATAATTTATTATCACTATCATTAAAATTATCATTATCATTATCTGTTGTCATTATTATTATTATTATTATTATTATTATTATTATTATTATTACCATTAGTATTATTATTATTATTTGTAGCCGACACCAGGAGGGTGTCTCCACTGCACTTCCATCTCTATTAATTCCACACACCTGCCACGACGGCTATTCGAGTTCTTACGTGTGCGCCATTCTCTCGCCGAGAGATATCGGTCTGTGGTTTTAGCATTCGCTTTGGAGAAAAATGGGCATTTTTCCAGTCGTCAGGAAATATAGCCTTTGGTTAATGATATCACTTTTCACATCTAAAAATGTATGGGTTGGCCAGTTTAAGAAGCACACTTGACATTTTCAAAGTCCACAACTTTTGGAGGTATTAAATTTTGCAGCCACACGGTATATGTGTTTTTCAGTCGCAGAAATAAAACGTGAAATGTGTAGATGCCCTCTTTTGCTTGTCAAATCGCGATAATTTGCGATAATTTCGTTTGAATTATAGGATCACAAACGCGAGAGAACCTTAAAGCAGAAACTTGAACATGTAATACCGTTTGTTAAAGCTAGCACTGCTTCCATTGTTGAGTGCTTTCGCATGGGGCCGGATAAAAACACATCCACTTGATTTCTGACCCGGTGCTGACCGTGCCGAAATATATACGCCAATTTCCAAAATATGATAGCCTACCTTTAACATTTCTAATGAAACATATTAGACGACCGCTTACCCCCAATTCATTCCCCCTTCATAGAAAACACAATTGCGTAGCTTACGGCTCAGACTCAAAGCCTTTGTGTAACGTGTATGCGACAGTTAGTTCTTTCATGTTCACCACATCCTTGCGTTCAACATGATAGAGTTTCCCTTTACATCTTTAACCGTGGCTGATGGCCAGACATTTACTTGATTGTTTGCACACTACTAAGCACCGTCACAAAAGGGAAGTCGAACACTTTCAAGGTATAAAACATCCAATGCTACATTTCTTGTACCCTAGCGTAAGTCAAGGAGCCTTGGACTGGCCGTTGTACTAAATGAATTGTAGCACCGTAATAGCGGAGCTCCACGCGCGCGCTTCTCGCGCGCGTGGGCGGAGCCCCATAGCTAAGGAAATGTGGTAATCTACCCATCTCAGAAAATTTGGTAATCACGTGACCGTACACCGAGCGAGCGAGCGACCGTCCGTCCGCACCACGGGACAACCAATGTTTACTCTCACACTTTTAGCTAGTTTGGGAGCCCAAGAGAAAACTAATTGCACATCAATGTTGTGATCAATTGACAGCTATCAAAACAGGGCATCTGCTGACCAGTATCACCCGACCGTACCGCGGGCTCAAGTGTCGACCCATCGAGGTCGAGTATTTTTTTGAAGTTATCCGCTGACAAATTACCAGTTTCAAATGATTGAAGGCTCAAGTTTATTTTTTCCAAGGATTCATATCAAATATGTTTTGTTTATGTCACTATGGCCCCGTACTATTAGGATTTTTATTTCAAACTGACCTCGAAAGCGAAAATTCTGCCAGTTTTTTTAAAAGTACAGGCGGGGAAGACCTTATCTTACCATGGTCACGCGTTGGTCACGCTCTACGTCCAATTTTTATACTCTGATTGGTCAAAATTTGACAGGTGAGTTCATGCGGAAAAATTATGTGGCATCTTGAAAGTTGTTTACTTTGACAGCTGAAGCTGACAGAGTTTTGTGTCAACTTGTGATGTTTTTAACTGTCTTTTTCCTCTGGATGTGCAAAATGAAATACAGCTGCTATCAAGAGTCTTCTGTTATTCATGGCTGGTTTGTTTACTGGGTTTTTGGTTGAGAAATGCGTCGCTTGTCAAAATTCGGTTATTCGATTTCGGATGGCATCGTTTTCGTTTTTCACCTTGCTTAATGCGTAAGGAGGGTTTAAAAGTCTCAAGCAACTGTGGCCTTCCTTGATAGCTTTCAGAAACTGAATCTCGAATGGTAAGCCTGAGTAAATATTGTATTTGATGTTTGTTTTTCATAAAGTCTTGCACAGTTCACGCTGACAGTTTATGCGGCACGTTTATGCTCGTTTGTAGGATTTGAGTCAATGATCTGACCTAGTATCAGGTTTGATATAAGCTTTATACAGAACTTTAAAAAGCCTTCAGATATATTTGCTCACCACAAATAGAAAGAAAACGTTCCGAAGAATATTTAGTTATAAATTTGGCTGTAGAAAGAAAACTTTGAGCGATTTTCTTGCTTCGAGGAG
>BOPM01000091.1:92892-105924 GCA_022179025.1 Porites australiensis | reverse complement strand
ATGTTCCGGGCCGAGCTTGTCCATTACAATGTCCAGAGCACGTTGCTGATACTCCTTGGCTTGCTCAAAGTCACCTAAATCCTTGTAAATCAAAGCTAAGTTATTATAGCTTGTTGCAACATTAACATGTCCCGGGGCGAGCTTGTCGAGTGCAATGTCCAGAGCTCGTTGCTGATACTCCTTGGCTTGCTCAAAGTCACCTAAATCCTTGTAAATCGAAGCTAAGTTACTGTAGCCTGTTGCAACATTAACATGTTTCGGGTCGAGCTTGTCCAGTTCAATGTCCAGAGCACGTTGCTGATACTCCTTGGCTTGCTCAAAGTCACCTAAATCCTGGTAAATCAAAGCTAAGTTATTATAGCTTGTTGCAACATTATCATGTTCCGGGCCGAGCTTGTCCAGTTCAATGTCCAGAGCACGTTGCTGATACTCCTTGGCTTGCTCAAAGTCACCTAAATCCAGGTAAATCAAAGCTAAGTTTTTATAGCTTCTTGCAACATCAACATGCTCCGGGCCGAGCCCTTGAAGCTTAAAAGTGAGGGAATATTCAAAATATGTTTTTGCTCCTTCGAATTCACAGTGCATTTGACAAATATTTCCAAGGATTTCGCATTTTTCGGAAATCTCCTTATCACGAACGTGAAAGAAATTATCTCGCAAAAACACTTTGTCAGTTACTGTAGGTAAAGCTTTCAAATGTGGAGCGATGTGTCTGGTGTTTAGTTGCTCATTCTCTGGTGGAGTTGCGACGATAAATTCGTTAAATGATGTAATGACCCTGCTAACGACCTCATCGGTTTGGCTTTCTGCATACTCTTTTGCTACAGATTTTATAGCATCATGCACAACCTGGTGAAGTCGAATAAAACAGCCACCCTCGTCATCTTCGAACAGCAGAAGTGAGCTTCTTTTTAATCTCATGCGAATAAATTCTTGGTCCCCCTCATCAAACTCTTCATGTGCGTTCATGATGTAACTAACTACTATGTCGACGTTCAATGGTCGTGGAGCGCAGAGAGCAAGAAAAGTGAAAAGATGTTTTTGAAATGTGTCGGATCTTATCAGTGTTTCGACGGCTAACGTTATTGCTTTGGTCATTGAATTTGGATAAATTGGATTAGTGTCGACAAGTGTATCCTCCGTTTTCTGTCTTTTGCCTCTTTCTAAGATCTTCAGGTATTCCTCCCACCCAAAATGCGACGATACTTTGTCCTGCCGAATCTCTTTAACAAAGACGGCAGCGCCAGCTAAAGCGAGAGGTTGATAGTCCAGTCTTTGTGCTACTGTTCCTACTAGCTCGCTCTCTGGGATACCAGAGAGCGTGGCCAGTAATGAACGGGCGTCCTTGGGCTCCATACCTTTGCTTACCGAGATGTGATTAACAAAAGAGCTTTCTGAGGGAATTGATGTCGTGTCCTGGGTCGTAATCAGCAACTGGCCCCTTGCCCAAGCCTCGTTTTCAAATCGTGGTAAATGGACATACACAGATGACATAGTGGTGACATTGTCAACCACCAGTAGCCACGACGTGTAACAGGTAATTTTTACACCGACAAGCATCTTAAGACTAGTGATGTTTTCGTCGACAGTCGAGTCCTTTGAGCTAAGGGTTTCCACAATTGAATAGTCCGGGCACTTTAATTGGCGAGCAAATGAGGCATACGACTCCAGAAGTGAATCTGGACTTGCAGCATTCAATGTCATTACAAATGAAGACCCACATGGTCTTTCTTTGAGGTCGTCAAAGAATCTCTCAGCTACGAGGCCAGCTAGCTGTGATTTGCCACTTCCAGGATTCCCTGAGATGTATATAAAGATAACTCAACCTGTTGTCCCTGGACTCCTTAAGTTCCCTCAGCTGTTGGACTATTTTGGCTACTTCACTTTCACGACCACCGATTTCATGCGAAGGTTTAGGAGGGAGAACACAGAATGAGGGTCCTTCATTATGGAGCTGATCTTCAAGGACCTGGCGCTGACTCTCTTTTTCTTGAACGTCTAGTTTCAGATTTTCAACTTCTTTGAGGACCTTTGTTAAATCTTTTGTTGGAAAAGTTTTCTCATATTTTAGGTCTTGAATTTTTACAGTGAGAAGACTAAGCGCTTGAAAGGCAACATCAACCTTGCTAATAGCATTCTGAAAATCTATCTCAGAGAGACTACCTTGTGGCATGTGAGCAAATTCTTCATTCCTGAACTTTCGTAGATCATCTACATTTTTTCTGACTATTGCGCTAAGACCTGGCCCGACGCAATCAGAGAAAAGGATGGCGTAAAACAGCATTGTACAATCCCATTCCCCTATGTTTCCGTTTTTCATAGTGGCCAAAAGATGAGCGTTTCGTTTTCGATTTCGGGGAGATTCTCCGTTATAAAAGTCCATTCCATTACGAGGCTCGTCTTTCCATTCTTCTTTTGTTGTTTTGTACAGTTTGTCCCACTCTTGGGCAAATATTTCTCTCAGACCCTCCGCTAGTACATCAGTAGTTAGATAGCAAATTCTGTAGTAGTTCAGCTGTTCGTCGGTGTATTCGTTTAAAGAGGCCATATTTGATGCACCTCTGATGCTTGGAACCTTTTGGGAAAATTAGCAAATTAGCAATTAGCAAATTAGTTCAGTTGGGGGAGGAATTATCAGCAACGACGTAGATAACATGGTCTATGAAGCAAAAACATCGACTTCCCAACACAAGCATGTTAAGGCATGACCAAGGGCCCGTTTCTCGAAGGCCCGGTAACTTTTCGGGCCCGAAATCAAATATTCAAATCGAAATACAAAGAATAAGAGCGCAGGTACTGACTAGCAAACTACTCCATTTTGTTTCATTAACTGATAGTTTTGTCATGTTACATGCAAAAATATTGAAACCTCGATCTTTAATGTAAACAGGGACAGCTTACCGGGCCCGTTAATTATCGGGACTTTCGAGAAACGGGCCCCAAGACCCAAATTTGTTAATCCGTAAAGATTTCATGTTAAAAAAAAAATAAGGTATTCGCGAACTTGAAAACATAAATCTTGATGTACTTAGCGAATCCCATATTTGGCCTAAACGGATGAACAAGGTAAGGCTTTTTTATTGTCTTGAGTCTTAAGGAGGCTGAACATAGTTTCTTTAGAAATGCTCTATCTCTTTACTATTAATTGCCATCTTTATCACGAAAAGATATGCAGAAAAATGCCCAGAAATTTTCAGTGGAAGTTTATTCTACTTCCGTTACCTTTTGACATACCGATCGAGGAATTTCACTGCGCGCAGAGTCTTGAGCATGCGTACTGAGGGAACAATGTTTGTCCTTGTTTTTTTTTTTATTTATTATATAAACTGCAGTGTTTTACAAGGATTTCTACCACCGAGAAATGTGGTATCTGAACACACGTAAAAGTGCGATATTTTTACATGTGAAGATATCGATAATTTCACTGACATCAGGTTTGTCTCTTAAATTGTACTTAAATTCGTCGGTGTATCATCAAAACATCTTCGGGTCTTCCTCGAAAGTGCTCGGCAATCTTCGGCAATCTTCGGACATCTTCGGAAATTTTCGGAAATTCTCGCAAAATGTTCGGGAACGTTCGTCTGGTCTTCGAGACAATTTGAAAAATCTTCGGAAATCTTCGGAAGGTGGTCGGAAATCTTCGGAAAATCATCAAAAACGCCGTCATCAGTATGTTTATATAATAAAAAGAATATTACACGTTCGCTCGAAGATATGAATTTTATGTTCTCGTGGCAAGAGCAATATCTCACTCGTTCGCTGCGCTCACTCGTGAGATATTGTTCTTGCCACTCGAACATAAAATTCATATCTTCTCGCCACCGTGTAATATTCTCTATTTTCATAACTTTATCGACTTGGCCAACACAATTCACACGGTTACCAAGGAGACAGGTCAAGTGATTAAAAATAGCCTTATCTTACCTCGCAAAAATAGTATTCCAAGTAAGCCTCATGCACAATCTTATCCTTCACTAAATCAAATGAACACTGGCGAGATCATTTTCACGAGGAAGAAAAAACTCCCGGAACGAATGCAGTTTATTTCAACATGCCTTTGCATGGCTTCTTTTCAAAGAGCTCCTACAAGAGACACGAGAGAAAGTGCAGAGTGTATAAAGTCTAAAGTCTATACAGTCAGGATGTTTTAACATTCTTCAAGTGCTTGCTTCTGATCGGTGTATGTTGTAAACGTATATTCAACGTTACGACTATTAAGGATCCAATACAGCTGGACAGGCATAGAGTGTATGGATATCAGGGTATTATTATAGCGACAGATATTCTAGTGCGTTCTGAGTTCAAGAGTGTATGAATATACAATTTAATGTCATCGATGTAAAAGAGCAAATAACAATTAGACCTATGACTTTAACCCATAATGTCGTATCATTTTTTTCTAGGATCTCTAATTAAAAAGTAATTTGAAATGACTTGTTTTGCTTTTGACGTTTGTCAAAAACAAAGTAAATCGTTTTTTTTTTTTTTCTGGGGACTGTTGGAGTACAATGTAGTACAGTCCCTGCCAAAACACGTTTCATTTAACTTTAAGGCAAACATATAAGCGGCAATGCGTTTGCGGTAATTTCGTTTGAATTATAGGATCACAAACACGAGAGAACCTTAAGCCGAAACTTGAACAAGTAATACCGTTTGTTGATGTTAGCACTGCTTCCACTGTTGAGTGCTTTTGGATGGGCCAGATAAGAACAAATTCACTTGATTTCTGACCGTGCAGACCGTGCCAAAATTAATACGTCAATTTCTAAATATGATAGCCTATATGATTAATGTTTTTGAAGCTTGAACATTCAACTTTAACATTTCTAATGCAACAACTTTGGCTGTGAGTCATCAAGGTCCTTCAATATTAGACGACCGTTTCCCCCATTCTTAACGGACGTGCTTCTGTTCGGTATGCCAGTTTATGTACTTTAGGGATATATATATAGCGACAGACATTCCAGTGCGCTCCAAGTTCAAATGTATGAAATCAGTATACATCGATTTAAACGAACAAATACCTAGAGACGTATAACTTTAACGCCGCATAATTTTTTTTTAGAATCTCTTAAATATTCTGAAATGACTTCGATTATTTTGCTTTTGAGGCTTTTCAAATCGTCTTTTTTAACACTTTTGCGTTTAACTTTGAGGCAAATACAGTGTATAAACGGTGACTGAGGCGTTTGCAATACTGATTACGTCTTGGAACACACAGAGCGAGGCGCTTGTTAAAGTTGCATTCCCTGTCATTCAAACACATTTTAAAAAAGCCACACTAAATCGATTTCGCTCATGATAGTCTATAACTGATGTTTTTGCAGCCCGAAATTCAACACCTTTAACTATGCTTCATAAAGTTCCTTCAGCAGATGACATGTTCCCACTTCGTTCCGTGTATGCCATGGTCTTATTCATGTCTAACACATCCACATCCTTGCGCACAGCATAATATACCTCTACATCTTTAACCATTGGCTGAAGGCCAGATATTTACTTGATTGTTTGAAAATTACTTTAGAAGCACGGTCCTAAAGCGTACAGGGCCTCAGTCTGACCTTTGTATTAAATCGTAAAACTCTAATATAAAGTGAAAATACTGAAAAAAGGTCTTTCAAATGTATGTACTTACTGATTTATTTATAGGTACCGGGCAGGCAGCACGACAGCAAAAGAGCTTTCGCTTGAATCACGGAGGGAAAAACGTTGAAACGAAAGCAGGAAGTTTGAACATTCCTTGGCGCGGCGACTGGTCCTATTTTCATTAGCGATTACTTAGGCATGATCTTCAAGGAGCAGCACATGTATTTGTTCACGCAATTGAATAGGTCATCGCCAGGGGGTACACTCCATGTAAATTGGAAGGGAGTTGAGGGTCAGGAATACATACGTGAAAAAACCCAAATCCCCTATTACTATAATAATAATTATTATTATCAATGATCATTGCTTATTTTATTTTCTCGTTTCCTTCGTTGTCGTGTTTGCTTGAGTTCACTAGTAGCGTTACCACGCAAAACAATTCTTGATATGCGTCGATTTCGTGGAAAAACCGACGCACAAATATTAAGGTAGTGTTCTAATGACCATATTCCGGAACAAGAATAAATGGAATAAGCTCTATAAATTACTCATTTTGGCGTTCATTGATTTGCAGTAACTTGAAATCTGCTTGAAATAAGATATTCCGACGATTGAAGCGTTTAAGTGGCCCAAAAAGCAAGTTACAAGAGATTTGCCGTGCAACAAAACTTTCCGCATACTCATTCCGTGATTCGACTTATTCCGAATTATTATTCATTCAAAATATTTCCCCGAATCCGCTCACCGAAACCGCATCTTTTTTTAAACGCTCTCCAGAGAGGGTTAAGGCCCCGTCCCTGAATCCGTCGGCTAATCAGATATTCGGTTTTAAAAATGTCCGGATTCGTGTGGATTGGGCCTTATTTTCTCTAGTATTTTTAAAGGAGGTCGAGTGGCCTAGTGGTCAGCACGTGGGACCACAGGCCGCCTAAACTCTGCGAGAGTTTGTTAGACTTTGAGAACGAATGAAAATAAACAAAATATGTCCTAAATTCCATTTTTTTTTTTGACAAAAATAGAAATAAAAATGACTTACCTTGTGTTTGTGTTTTGTTTTTTACTGTCTCTACGCCTCTAGAGCTATTTGGAAGCCGTTTTATCAACGTTTAAGATTTTGAGTTGTACTAACAGTAAGAAAATTTTAGTACAACTCAAAATCTTAAACGTCGATAAAACGGTTTCCAAATGGCTCTAGAAGCGTAGAGACAGTAAAAATAAAACAAAAACATAAGGTAAGTCATTTTTATTTCTATTTTTGTCAAAAAAAATGGAATTTAGGACGTATTTTGTTTATTTTCATACATTCTCTTACAAATTCTCCTGTCAAAGTCCAACGAACTCCCACTGAGTTCGGGCTGCCTGTGGTGGGACTCGCAATCCAGCCGGGTCCCGGGTTCGAGTCCCGCCCTGGACACTTGCTGATTTCTTCTCGATAGTCCCGAGTTTACATCGTCGGCCACGCTTGTAAATAGTCAGCTGGTTGCCTCCTGCCAGTTGGGGTTTTTAATCCTGTTATGTTGTATTGAATTATTTGTTTCTAAGTATTTGAGTGGAGTGCGTGTAAACTAGCTGGATAAGCTACGTGCACTTTCCACTATAAACAAGCCTCAAAAATTTTTCTTTAACAGTGTTCTCAATAACGTGCCCAGCATCTATGCAAATTTATTGGAACAAAACAAAACGTTTACATAAGGAAAGAGTTTAACTTCCATTGGATTGGTTTGAAAAACCAACTGATGGTCGCCGTCTCATTGTTTTGGAACATCAATATGGCCGCCATAATGTCATTTCAAAACGATTTGTTATTGACTCACTATCGTGCTTCCTGACGTCAAAATGCAACAGTAGAGTCCTTTAGATACCAGGACGATTACTAGGACGAGATCTAACTGAAAGTTTTTTTAGTTTTGTTGTTATTGGTTTTTGTTGTTGTTGTTGTTGTTGTTTTTTTTTTTTTATTGCTTATCTAAAACATAAACTAGACATCGCGAAAAGCTTCAATTCCTTTGTTTTCATCGGAAAAGTTGACACTGTTATTTTTATAGAAGAAGGGTAAAGCCCTCTCTTTATAACTTCAAACAATCGTCAACTTGTTCCCGCCACTACGAAAACGGTTATTAGTTGAGTAGAATGACGACGGCTATCTCATTTTCCTGCTAAACCCATGTTGGTTTACGCGTGTACTACTTTAGTTTTAATATTGTTAAGAAAATCCCGTCATCGTAGTCATCCATGTCTTGAAATCTTAAGCTCTCTATTTAAAAATATCCTACTTGCAGACGGCATAAAAAAAAAAAATCAAGTTTCCACGAGCAATGAACTCCATAATCTAGTTATTTCACAGATAAATATTTTGCAAGTCTGCGAATACAGCCTTCTCTCCTCTCTGCTCGCCGCTTGGAACGTTTCACTCAGGCTATAGTTTGCGGGCTCGATATAAAAGTGGTCAATATGAGTGTACGAAATGTAGGCACAATTCTCGTCTGCTTTTAAATGTGCTGCCTCTACTGATTTATTTTACTCTTCGACAAACTTCAAGCTATATAGCGTGCGAGTCAGTGATTTAGACTTTATGCAACATACCGTAAAATTCCGAAAATAGGCCCCTCCATGTAAAAGCCCCTCCAAATATGAGCCCCACAAAATCGTAACGCAAAAAACCTTCCGTTAAATCGCCCCTCCGAATATAAGCCCCCGGGGGGCTTGTACTTGGAATTTGCCCTTGAATACAAAGTAAAACAATGCAAAAATGGTAAATTTCCTTCCCTCTACAAGCTAGCCTAATCGATTTTGAATTGCAAATTTCCCTCCGTACATAAGTCCCTTCGAACACAAGCCTCTCCAAAAATAAGCCCGTCAAAAAGGGCCTTTGAAAAATATAAGCCCCGGGGCTTATTTTCGGAATTTTACGGTAGGCTTCTCTTTTTCGCGAGATCGCATAATTTCCTTTCTCAGAGAGAAAACAAAGCCTGAAAAGGGCACTTTACAAACTACAATTTATATCACGCTTAACCTAAAACATTTTCCACTTAATACAGTAAAAATTATAGTACAGTAAAAGGCTACCATAACACTAATTTTCCTAATTACAAAAGTGAATGTGAATATTGATTATTGACATCTACAAAGTCGACAGCAACTTTCAGACTTCTTTTCTCTCTTCTTGGCACCTTTACAAAAACAAAAAAAGGCATCATATAGAAGCCAAAACTACCCAATATTTGTTGCCCTTGTATCTCATAAGGCGCTTAGAAAAGAAAGAGGATAGGTTTAAGCAAGAGATCATAATTGTCTTTATAATGTTGGTTTAAGGGAGTTTATTATTGTGTCTTAAATTTTGAAGCAGGTGCTAGGGAAAAGTGTTCAAGCTGTAATTTAAAAAATGCGTGCACTTATAAGTGACAAAATTTGGACAGTTTGATGCCAAATCTAGCTGTGACGTCACCAGGGCACGCTCAGTGTCAAGTGACCCAATTTAGAAACTTGAGGTTTTACTCAGAAACGTACATTTTGGCTCATAACCTTTAGTATTACCGTGATCCCTATCAAATGATTGTGATAATACTGATAATGATGATGATGATGATGATGATAATGATGAGAATAAATAATGATGATGATGCTGATGATAACGATGATGATGATGATGATGATGATCAGAGCATCAAAGAGGTAATGTGGTGAAATGTAACCGTACAAAGAAAGCAGTGACAGACTCCCATACAGAGCATACATTTAAGTGAACAATCCGAGATCACATTACACAAGTAATAATAATAATAATAATAATAATAATAATATTTAATACTTCTACAGCGCATTTTAACATAGTGATTTGATCAAATGTGTATATATACACAAAAATGAGACTTACATAGCCTATATTATACTACCCGCTCTAATAACTGAAATTCTTGACATTTTCAATTGCTACATCAATAATTTAGCATTACTAAAAACGAGCAAAAGATAAAGAAAAAAAAGGAAATAAAAGTTGAAAGTAAAAGAACCTCTGATAACTCAACCTAGTTGCCGTACGCTTCTCTAAAACCTATCGAAATTCTTCCCTTTCCTAATGTTGTCCAGTAAGACGTTTCATGTCTTTGGAGCAGCTGCAGTAAATGATTAGGGGCCCATTATAAGGTAGTTTCCTTTAATGCAGCAGATGTTACTTAACTTTAATATTTCCCGCTTCTCGTGTGGCTAATATAACTTAAGCTGTTACACATGATGGTGACGCAGGGATAAAAAAGGCAACGGGAAGAAGAGAAGAGAATAAAGCAACGGGAAGAAAAGAAGAGAAGGCAAAAAGAGAACTGAAGAAGCACAGTAGAGGCAGAAAAAAACGACAGGCCAGGTGATGCAACTGGGGCACAGTAGCCTGTGTATAGCTGCTAACCACTTCCTGTAAACAAATTAGGGAGCTTAAGCAAAGGCGTTTTTGAGTGACGTACATCAACCGGAAGTAAACTTTTTGCCGTTCATGGACAGCGGTTTTGCCCAGATTTTCGGGCAGATCGTCTCTAACACAGTAAAGAAATTTAGCAATACAAATTTGTTATAAGCATCAAGGCATATTAAAGGCCTCACTTCCAGTTGACGTGCGTTGCTCAAAGACGTCTTTGCTTAAGCTCCATAATGTTTGAGCGGAGGGGGTGGCTAAAAACAGGCTAGATCAGACATTGGGGATCAAAGGATCAAAATATCTCACCATCCAAAGATGCAAAGCTGTTAGATCGGTGATCCTCTTCCTGTGAATTCAGGTAACCATCTCCCTCAGTTGACACATCACTATCAGCATCTGAACCTTTCTTAGCCATGTGCTGTTTTTTTTTGTTCAACATTGTGTTTGTCTCTCTTAGCTCTTTTGTCTGTGAAAGGAACGAGTAGTTCAGCTTCTAATGCAAAAGGTACGAGGAAAGTCAAACGTTGACCATTACATATCTACCCTGCGAGCAGAGGCTACATTTTGGCCGTGTAAGCTGGCGTGCTACTTTTCACTCGCTAGCTCAACGGCGGCTCAACCAATCAGGAGACGGATTGAAACGTACCAAAAAGTAGAAACCACTTGTTGTTTACATGCTGCGTTCGTCTTGGCTCCCGAAATCCAGCGCGAAACTGTACTCAAGACAATGTTTGAAACCTCAGCAGGATGTTGAGCGCTGCTGTGAATGTTTTTCTGTATTTTACACTTAATAAATTCAAAAGCACCTTGAAGCACTCGTAGGTTTTCTTCTTTACATGTTTTCAAGAATTATTTCCTTTTGAAGTCGTTATAAACATTTTTTGTAAACCCGTACTTTTGACTTCTGAGCAAGAATGTGCCTTTCTTTAGGAAAAATGAAGTCAAAGTCTTCCTTTTTAGTCTCAAAATTAAAGGCTGAATCGTTCTTGCTAAGCTTGATTGATGTGAAGCGGGTTTTATTAGTACGATTTTGTGAGCCTTCAATGTTCACAACAACGTTTACCTCAAAACTGGGTTCAAGTTTTTTCTTTGCTTTGGGCAAATTATTACTGTGTACCGCAAACGTGAAAGTGATCAATTACCCCAACACAAGCTATTTCTCCAGGGGAGCTTTTGGGGAAAGGTCTAGTGTAACCGCACCTAATTTTATGTATCTAGGACCAGTGGAATACCTAATTCCTTTTGAACAAAACAAAATTGAAAATAGCTTTCGCGGGACGAAAAAATGGATTTCCACAAATTTGCTCCTTGCAAATATGTCGCAAATATATAGCTACTCAGGAGTAAATAAGAAATGCCACATTTGTCTATTTATTTACACCCCCTGTTTATTGGTATGCAAATGTGGCATTCACCATCTTTGCCATATATTTACTCCCCCGTATTTACATATTTGCGACATATTTGCAAGGAGAAAATTTGTGCACATCAATTAATTTCGTCCGGTGTTTAATAAATCGCGGTGTTGAACTCCATCTGTAGTTTGTTTGAATAAGCAACCCAAAATCCGAAATTGTGTTTGATTGAAAGTTTCTTTTTGGATGTTGTTGACTTTTGACTTGGGGTACTCTTCTTTGTGACAATCCAACCGCGGATTCAGTTGCCTTTCTTTACTGACACTGAAAAATGAATTAAGAATCCCCACTCCCAATAGATTTCATGATAGATTAAATTGAAATCCACATTTATAGATTCACAATCAGTGAGTTTGTTTGGGCATGGGTCTAAAAAAATACATCTGTCGAGCATTTTACTTTTTCACACAAACAGGGGCGTAACTACCTGTACGTACGGAACGCAAGGTAGCACGGTACGCACTTGCGTACCTGAAAACGTCAAGATAAAAATGATACACTAAAATACAAAACAAAAGTGAATAATGAAAAAAAAAGCAAAGGATAAGATTGATAAAAGATAATTATTTTAAGAGCACAGTTTGGCTCAATTCATTTAACAACAGACTGTTTAATTTTTCTTTTTACACCCGAATGTCGCCTTCCAGAAAAGAGACGTGAGTTAATGGTGGACTGAATCTTCAATCTTCAATGATATACCGGGAAAAGTGCAAATAACAAGACTGGATTGTATAAAGCGTAAACGCGTTGTTTTCACTTCAGGCTGTCTTCGGACTAGACAAAGTGGGGCGCGATTTTACATCAACGTAGGGTGCTTCGTCGTTCAAAAATAATGCGGCAGGTAATGGTAAATGAATCACTCATTTGCAAATAAAAGTCTGAGATTACCACTAGATTGCTGGCGTATCAGTTACGTTTACACTAGAGGATTCATAAATATTTCGGATTCAAAACGCATTCGGTAAAACTGGGTGGCTTTAGCAACGACGACAGGGATGGCAACGAGAACAACATTAAGGTTTAAAAAGTGCAACAAATTTTCCATTTGTATAGCACGGTTTTTGGCACATTTTGCCGTCCCTGCACCTTATGCGAAGGTTGTTTGGAGGGCGTAGAAATAAACACGCGATATCATAAACTTTTCCTTCTCATTTCAAGTGTGGGTGCGGTTCCCAAAACTGCAGTAAAATTCACCTACATTTGCCAATTTGAGCAAGATGGAGTAAACGCGGGAATGTTTGAAAAAACCGCGAATTCGTTTTAATAGTTACGTACCGTAAAATTCCGAAAATAAGCCCCGGGGCTTATATTTTTCAAAGGCCCTTTTTGAGGGGCTTACTTTTGGAGTGGCTTATGTACGGACGGAAATTTGCCTTTCAAAATCGATTGGGCTAGTCTTATTCTTGGAAGGAAATTTACCGTTTTTCTTTGTTTTACTTTGTATTTGAGGGCCATTTTGCAAGTACAAGCCCCCCCCCCCCCCCGGGGGGGGCTCATATTTGGAGGGGCGATTTAACGGGGGATTTTTTGCGTTACGAGCTTGGGGGGGGGGGGGGGGGTTTTTTTTGGGGGGGGTTATATGGGGGGGGGTTTTTTTGGGGATTTTGGGGGTTTTTTTTCCCCCCC
>BOPM01000091.1:71874-83569 GCA_022179025.1 Porites australiensis | reverse complement strand
ATTTGACTTACAATAGCCTCTCTTTGGATAATCGTAATCACCTCGATTACTGCTTCGTTAAGTGGCTTGGTGATGAGTCAGTTTCGTTAATTCTACGTCACTTCCGGCTCTGTAACCGGCCACATAGGGAAGCAAGTCATGGAATTTTCCCTCGCTATGCGACCGCCGCGTCTTTACTCTACTCGTGATTAAGCACCTCGGACTCCCGCTACGCGGTCGTCTGATTTTGTTTATCACTCGTATGATTACAGACCAAATTGGACTCCACTCAGTATTATTACCATTATCAACTGGCTGCCTGGTTCCACTAGACCTCTATGAATAATCCAGGCAGCCAAAAAAATAAATAAATAAAATAGATAAATAAGTAAATAAATGAATGAATGTGATGAAGATTATAATGAAGTATGACGGGGTTTTACAACCATGATACCCCGCACAGAAACATCCCTCTCTGTTTTTAATGCTACACATTCTAATTACAAAAAATATCTAGCGTATTTGAGGCTATTTTTCCCGCAGCTACATGTTGTTTACGCTAAATGAACTTCAGTGGTCATTGAAGTACTGGTATTGTTATTGTTAACATCACTTGCCCATCACGCAAGTTAAAAACAGAATCACTCACCCGATAGCAAACTCCACTAGCGGTAGCCCCGGGCTATCGGACACTTCTTTCTTTGCACACTGAATATACACTTAAGCCTTGAATTCTCAATCAGTTTGGGCTGTCACAAAGGGCTGGCAGCTGCATGGGTATTTCCCTCAGCTTTCACGAGCATATAACCATCCTAGTTCTTTCATTCTTTCACAGAATGAACAAAAAATAGAACCAAAGGCAGTTCACATTCCCCACCAACTAAAATTGCAGATACCCCGCTATCCCTCACAAATAAGCCCTGAATGGAAGATTTTTTTGCTTTATGACTCCCCTATTGATTGAACTCTGTACCATTCCCAACTCTCTTCTGCTTTTAAAATCAAGGATAATATGACTGCTGGACATACTAAGTTCTTGCTTGCCTGAATACCATGCCTTGACTGCAGTAGCTATTCCTAGCCTCCCACGTAAACGTTCTAAGGGGTTTATCACAGGTTAGTGGGGCAGGAACACGTAATGAACCCCTAAGAATACCTGCGTGGGAGGCTAGCCTGTTTCAGGCTTCGAGATAGTCAGGTCAGCAAAATTGAGAAAGCACGAACACGAAAATAAAACAGAAGGAAACTGGGGTGGGGAAGGGCGGCAGAGCCTGTAATCATTTGTTTACAAGACTTGCTCTGGTATACCAGCTCCTGGTATATCTTCTGTTTGTTCAGAATTGACAGGTTATATCAACACTTCTCAAGAAGGGTCATTACTGTCCAAAAGATGGCATCCACAAGCATGAGTTAGAGGGATTGGCTTGATAACTTCTGTCTAATGGACAAGTATCTGTGAGATTATATTATGGTGCAGTGGCCACCTTACCATGCCAAAGCTCCACCCCAGTCATGAATCAGCAAAGTGCAAGATTTGTAATCAAGTTCCTCAATCTGTAAATAAATTAATAAATTGTATCAATATCTTTTCTGAGCTCAGATTATCAATCCTATACATTACGGGTATTGATATAGAAAAAAAAATAAAAATTTTCTTTTACCAGCGGCAAGAAAACTCTGATGACCTCCTTTGCAACACAGTATAATAGAAAATAAATATAGCCCTTATTTCTGGATTGGACAACATGTACTCAAAGCTGTACAGACATTGAAGAAAAAATTTTATTATTCTTATATATTTAATTTTTGTTTTGTTTTGTTTTGTTTTGTGTTTTTGTTTTTTTGCATTTGTGATCTTTTTACAAAATCTTCTAGACTATGATGTTTAATTTAAAAGTGTCCTTTGAATGTATAAAATATTTTATAACAAAGTTTACAAGATGCATACAGAGGATTAAACATTTTTATATTTTCTTAACTCTTGTTTCGTCAATACATGTAAGTGCACTTACAATTTCTTTAATGTCGTTAACCAATAATGACGTCTTGTAGTGTTCTCGCCCATTAGGACTGTCACTTTCACCATAGCCCCTTAAATACAAAATACTGCTGTAATGTAAGATTTTGCTTTTTAAAAATTCTTTAATTTTGTTTTTCACGAAATCAAAATAAACTGTTGAGAATGAGATAGGGGATGGGCATATTCAACAGTTTTGAATTAAATTACCACGTGACTGAGCTATAATTTCTGTCAGTCTCAAGGATGCCAATTAAAATATGTATGGGATGTAAAATTAACTAGATGGCTCCACCTACGGCTTAGAAAAGAGAACTTACATAAAATAT
Source organism: Porites australiensis (assembly GCA_022179025.1). Lineage (NCBI taxonomy): Eukaryota > Metazoa > Cnidaria > Anthozoa > Scleractinia > Poritidae > Porites > Porites australiensis. Next base: position 81,244 of record BOPM01000091.1, on the reverse strand, counting down.
TTGGGCGTACTTATAGATGACACACTATCATGGAAACATCAGGTGTCTTATTTATGTACTCGAATTTCTAGAAACACAGGAATAGGACATTATTGCACGATAACGTCATTTTACTACAACTACCAGAATCCTTGAGTTTGTTGTTTTCTTATGCAAATTAAGGCTATTGTTCTTTAATCCTCAGCGGGATTGACAAATTTAAATAACAAAGCAAAACCGAAATGAATTCTGGTAGTTGTAGTCAAATGTCGTCATCGTGCAATTGTCCTATTGTTGGCAAACTCAGACACTGCACCTTCCTTTTACAACTTAAACAACTATACTATAACCTGATCTATCCTTATATATCTTATGCGATAACCTCCTGGGGCAGTGCATTTACCACTCAAATTAAAAAAATCCAAACAAAACAAAATCATGTTATCCGCCTTATGTTCTTTGCCACCTTGTTTGGACCAGATACAGACACTGCATTACCATTACTTAATTTATTGGATTTACTTACTGTTACAAATATCCATAAACTACAGCTTCTTAACTTCACTCATCAGTGGCATTCTAAAAAATTACCAAATATCTTTAATCAGCATTTTCGCTATGCAAGTGAAGTCCATACATATAATACGAGATATGCTTCAAAAAGTAACTTCTACAAACCACGTTCCAGGACCAATATAGGAAAGCAAACAACAGCGGCTATGGCGACCGAATTGTGGCAACAGCTCCCTACCCATATAAAAGACCTTTCAACTTATAACTTTCATAAAACATTAAAAGAATACTTGTTGGCCGACCAATTAACTTACTGATTGAAATTACTTTATTTTAATCATGTCGTCATGTACTATGATGACTGTTTTATCCTCTTTTTTTGCCATCTATGTGCTTTCTTCTTTTTTTTATGGTGTGTGTCTTAAGATGTTTTGTATGTCTAGTTATTGTGATGTCCTGTACATTCGACACTACTTTCAAAGAACTAGTTGCTAGCTCGAAAACCTTACGGTTATCTAGCCGCTTTTTAATAAGGCATTTCCTTCTATGTAATAATATTTAGTTTAAATTGTAATTGAATATTCTACGTGTTAAGTTACTAATTATTCAATAAGTTTGACAAACCCTGTAATGGAAACGTGAATAAAGTGTTGTTGTTGTCGTTGTTGTTAAAAATAAGTTAGCTAACTGGACAAAAATCCTACATTTTGTTGTGTAAACTTAATTACTCAGGTATGTTTTACAGCTGTAGCAGCTATGCATAATACAGTTTGGCTACTTGCAATTTGTATTTTACAAATCATTATATATTTTTTCCAGTACCTCAAATCTACAGCAACCATCCTGAAATTATCACTAAAAGCTTTCAGCTGATATCGCCAGGAATACCAAAACTGCAAAGTGATTTTAAAACAGGGTCAGTGGTTTTCAATGCATAATATTTTCTAAGTTACTCATTATTATATATTTAACCTCTTTGTATTAATAATAATAATAACAATAATAATAATAATGGTTTATTAACAGTATTTCCATAAACAATGGCACTACATCCGCTAATAAATTACAAAATATACTTACAAGTAGACTGATGGAACTGGATTAAATCTTGAACATTTATTGCTACTCAAAGTTTCATGCCTCTTGCGAAGCAGTCATCAGGCAACTTTTATTTGCATGTTTACCCTTGTTAGCCCTTACTAACAGATGGTCTTCTGTGTCTAAAGCACAAATTATAATTACTGTCTCCAGAACAAAATAATGATTTATTTTGTCATGTCCAGTTTTTTATATCTGAATTGAAGAGATTTTAAAATACCTAAATATGTATGTTCCATTTGTTAGCATTCCTTTAATATCTTCTTTGTTCTGCTGCTGCTTTTCACTAATTACTATTTCTATTCTAATTTTTTTTAATGATATTTTGGGGTGAGTCCTCTCAATGCGTTTTTTGTTTTTCTTAGGGTATGGTAAACTTCATCAATAAAATTTAATGATCACATAACAAACCCTTGTACTTCTAGATCCAGATGGCAGGATGATTTAAACTTTTTAATGGCTTTGGTTTACAAAGATATCTGCTGCAATGACAGTAAAAATAACAAAACAGTAGCAATGTGTGTACATTACCTCAGGGAACCCATGTATACACCGCATAAGTGGTTTCCCTGTGTCTCCTTTAGCAACATAATGGATCCTGATATTTGATGCTGTTCTCAGGAAATGGTGTTCACCAAGCTCAGGGTCAAGAAGGCAGGAAGGAGCTGTAGAGAAATGAAAACATCAACTCTTTAACAGTCAAACCAGGTCAAGCATTTAACCCCCATGAAGATTTCATTAATGAATAATTATATAATAATAATAATAAACTCTATTTAAGTGTCAGGTACTTTAGCTATGAAGCTTTGGGGAACCTATGAAATAAAAAGATATATATGTACAGCAATAAAAGCAAATATTTACAGTTGAAAAGAAAAAATAAATAAATAAATAATTCATATATGGAAAGCAAGAATATGCAAAGCAGAATCCTTTAGCAGCTGTTAAACTTCAGATTCATTGATAAGGCATAGCCTATATGACAGGCATTTATGGTCTCAAAAACAGTCAGTAAAACTCATCTAGCTGACAGGTCTTTTCCTTTATATGGTTCTTTAAATAATAGAAGAAAGCAAATAAACTGAAATTGATGCCTTCAGTTTCTAATTCCGGTTCGGTTGTACCCAAAATTGCAAAGCCAGCCAACAGGATTGCGTAAAATCTTTATCAATTATCTCTTCTTCCAAGTCGACCAATGGGATTGTACAAAACCTTTATCAATTTTTGATCAACTTGCTTCCTCTGAAGAACGTTTCAGAATGTTTCATTGTACGAACAAATTGCAAAGCCAGCCAACAGGATTGTGTAAAATATTTATCGATTATCTCTTCTTCCAAGCCGACCAATCAGATTGTACAAAATCTGTATCGATTTTTAATTGATTTGCTTCCTCTGAAGAACGTTGAAATCAGAACGTTCCTTGTCAAATTTGTCGCTCTTGAGTTTTCCCACTCATGGTTTAGGATGGCTTGTTAACCAGCGAAATCCTTCGGGATACTGGCAAGTCTCGAAAGGCGACCTAAGCCAAATTATTTCTTCCCTTCATGATTCTTTTGTTGTTTAGGTCTATCTTTTTCATAAGGTTTTAGTAGCATCTTGTTGCAGGCTGTGATTTCCAATAGATTTTTCTATTCGGAGTTCGCCAGTTTTTGCTGAGCACAGCTAGAGTTCAGTTTTTTTCTATTCTTATCGAAAACACCTTGACGATGGGAGGTTACATCGCGTAAATTTCAACTTGTACTCTCGACGATTGGCGGTGAAATCGCAAAAATATTGTCCTCGTCAATCGACGACTCGCTTTCAGCATGGATTGGACTTCCGGATGGGACACGGATCAGGACCTTAGTAAACTTATTATACCTTGCAATCAGGGATAATCATTGGAACTATGTTAACTTTGAGACCTTGGAAACACATTGCAATTAATTTTTAACCATATCAAGAGCATCTTGGAATATTTAACTTTCATCTTGGATTAAAACATTGGAACTTTATTGAACTTTGTAACCCTGGGTTCGACCCTGGATAAAGCAAGCGGATGTTTTGTTTTGTTTTGTTCCATTAACCTATAGTTGACGTATCTTTATACATATAGTTCCTGTTCAGGTTAACCAGAGAGCATTATGCGCATGTTCTCCATTACTTGTTTCCATTAACATTCCAATTTAAGTTACACGGGCCGGGGTAAACCTTGTTTTGAAGCAAAATAACTTCTTTTTCTTATCCAAATCATGCTACGAAAATAACTACATAGCTATAGATCAAAACAAGATCAACTCCATCCTTGCGAGCACTGACAACTATAAATTTAGCTTGCGTAGCAGGTGTCGAAAGGGGTAGGGGATAGGGAGAAAGCAAAAAGGGGATGTGGATTGGGGAGAAATAGTAGCCTGCCACGCAGGCTACTATAAATTCAGTCATAAGCACATTAAACCAACCCATACCGGTAACCTACTCATCGATGCTCATAACATGACACATCTTTCCGGTTTCCCTAATTTTTCCAAATTCAGATAGAATGCCATTATGCTTCCATAGACCAAAGCATCCCACGGAACAGACTATAGGCGTCTTGTTCTAACAATGAATTCTGTACAGAAATCTCATTACAATTCACTAACAACATTTTTTTAAATGATTACTGAAATATCGGCCATTATGTTAATTTCAACCAATCGGATTAAGTATCAAGGCCGTAATTGACATGTTTTGAAAACTGACCTTTTAGGATTTTAACATTTGTCTGGTGGATGTTTATAACTTGAAAATAATGGCCTCCTTGCAGGCCTCTCCCACCCTCACTGCCCATCCCCCCCCTTCACATTTCTCTCCTGCCTAGAATCCCTTTTCCCTTCAAACGCCTGCCATGCAGTAGTGTGGTATTTGAACACTGCATTGACCAGGCCTATCTTAAAGTGGAGAGTTTACAGTAATGTGCATGTGTGTCAAGACAGCTTCCAGAATAAAACATACAGGCCAACACTAAATACGAAGAAGACATCAACTGCGAATCCAAGGAATCCAGGAATCTGCCTTTAAATTTACTCATCCATAGCTTTACGTAAGCAAGTGAAGTCTGCTATTTCTAAAGTACTCAAGAGTGTTGTTTTGTTTTTGGAATCAATTATTTTGTGAATGGAGTCTCAGAAGCGACATCACAAGCACCCGGTAACAGGACGTTCTCAAGAGTCTTTGGAGATAGAGAAGCTTAGCTGATCTATCTGTTCATTTGCTGATAAGCAATTGAAATTTAAGCTCAATTTAGGATAATCTTTATACTCATACGCTGTGTGTTTTTGTCATCGGTCAGGTGCTATTTGCAGGTATTTCTAGGTTTATATAGGGCAAACAGAGAGAAAAGGCGGGAAAAGGCAAGGAAAAGGCACGTTAATAATTTTTAATTAATTATTCTTTAGGTTTGTTGACAAATTTTGTTTGCCAATTGGTGACTGCTTTGTTAGCGTGAGTATGTAAAAGACCTCATAAAAATACACGTAGGTAAATGTTTGTTTCAGAGCAGGACAGGGCTGTAAATCTTATTCTTACTGGCTGCAAAACATATCTGAGGAATAGCGAAGAATATGAATTATGGGGACAAATAAAATCGAACCAAATGTCCAGAAATACTCCTGCGTAAATTTCCCTGCGTGCATCCAACTCGCTTCCGATTGGTTTTTAAAAAAAGTACTGTCAGACTCGCAAATGCACAATACCGTGAACCTGTCCCTTTAAAAAGTTCAAATGCCCCAGAGGTTGCCCTGGCGGGGGTGGGGGTTGGGGTGTTGGATGGTGAAGTTTCAAATTGATTGGCGCGTTATCCTGCAATAGCAGAAGTCACTGTACAAATACAGGGAATAACATTTCACGGTTACGCATAGTAAAAAAGTATTTCACTTGTGTTTACTTGTTCGATTTGTTTATTCACATGGCGTCCTTCATAGCAGTTCTTTGTACAGTCAATGAATCGAAAACAAAGAATGGTATTAAAAATATAAAATAACCACAAACTAATCATCACAGAGAAAAATAATGACATGGGTTTTTTATGGTCATTACGAAAACCAGTTTGTAGTCGCCCAAAATGAGCTTGTATACATACGCTTAAGCTTAGCTAACAGTTCGCTTTCTTCTCCACGTGCCGCTTTAAAAATAATGTGCTCTGGATGGAGAAGCAATTTTGCCAGCTTTCTCATTAATTGATGTAAAGCTAATGTTTCGAAGAGTCCCTGCTGTAGTGAGCACTATCAAACGCAAAAAGATGACCGAATTAACTAAAGAAACAAAGCACAACAGACAAGATGAATCGACCAGGCCGAGTTTTCACCGGTGCAAATTTACCGATCGTTACTTACGTTTTTCTCGTCGCTTTCCTCTTCTCGGTATTTCAAGGTTCCTAATAGCAGTCAACAACAGAAAAAAAACATACCATAAAGCCATAAAACAAAGCCAAACTGTAAACGAACAGGGCCCTAATCAACTGTTTCGCCATGATGTACCAACCGCGACCGACCAAGGTACACCGAAATCAGGACTAAGGTCACCCAAGGTCACTCATTTTCAGGCCCTTGTTAGCAGGGGAGGGGCGGGGAAAGACACGGAGCGAAAAGACCGAATTCTGGAGCCTGATACCCTGCCGAATATCTCTTGTCTGATGTGTTTTAAAACTTTCAACTTTTGTTCAGCTAATAAATTAATGTTTAAAGCGGCGAGGGTGCAAAAGCGTTTGGGCGTTGGTGTGTGGGGACACATTTATCCTGGATGGCAAAAAGGGAGGTACGCTAAATTTTTCACTTTTGTGTTTTTATCCCGATGGAGGTCTTTAAGAACCAAGAAGATTGCCCCAATTATCTTGCACTTAAAGACCATTCAATTCTAACAAACTAAAAATGCCTGGAAGAAACATTCTTCAAACTGTGTTTTAAGGAGAGAGCTACTCCCTATATAATGGCCCCTTACGGGGCCGGGGGCCCAAATGGCTACCTTCAGGTATATGAAAAAGTACAGGGATTTCACTAGTTGAAATATAAGAAAGAGTAGAGAAATCTGTCATTTTGGTCTGTAAAAAGGCCCAAAAGGGCTAAAAGATAAATTTATGGCGTTAAAAAGTTCTGATTTTGCAGTGATTGATTCATTTTAAAAGACATTGCATTCACAGCAGTTAAAAGGGATGAAAAGTTCTAATAAACTTGGTAAAAGAAATGGGTACCATTTGTCAAAACAAGGTATATGAAAAGGGAACCTTTTTCGTGAAAAATGGTTTATAAAAGGGCAAGGGGTTGGAGCTAGGGCGGGAGCCTCCCCGTATAAAACTTGTTGAGTACCACCCCCTCCCCCACTGGGATTGTGCCAGCGTTTTGGAAACCCTGTTGAATTCAATATTGTAAAGGGAGGGCCAATTTTAACAGTGGAGATTTTTTTTCTTTCGAAACAACAATCTACAAAGACCTGGGGTAGATAGGGATTCCAGGGACTCTAGGTTTGTCCCCTGACAGGTTTTTTCAGTTTTTTTCGTTTTTCAATATGACGACGAGAAAACGGGAGCCGAATGGCAGGGCTCGAGTGGAAAAGGGGGCAGGTGTTCCATTTTCACAACAGAAGAGTATTTTTATTATCACAGGGCATCTAATGACAGACGTGTACTTTCTCAGTCCTTCACTATCTTAAGTTCAGTCACCGGTATAAGTCATTCCCGGGGGGGGGGCAGGGGAAAGTACTTCCTTATAAGAGGCCAATCCCGGGGATGCGCCGCTGAATGGGGTCGCATTTTCACGTCTGGATTGACTATAACGGGGTCGCATTTTCAACGGAGTTACAGAATGGGGTCGCACATTTATTTTTGGGATTTTGGGGGTAAAAAAGTTCTTCACATTTACGGCTAGCAAACGTACCAGAATGTTTGTACTGTAGGTGAAAAGTGAAGTATTCTTCATTCATTATAAGGTACTGTAGATTCATAAACAGATAAATAGAAAGTAAAGATGATGTTACCCGGGACGATTCGCAACGACGATTTTTAGCGCAACGCAGCGTAGCAATGTTGGAACAACGTTGCAACCATTCAAAATAATGTCGAAACAATGTTGTAATGCTGTGTTGCGCTAAAAATCGTCGTTGCGAATCGTTCCGTGTAACATCACCTTAACTATGGTGGGATCGAGAAAATTACATTTGCCCAAAAGTGACTAAGATGGGGTCTATTATTGGCCACCGTTATTATTGGCCACTGCCGTTTGTGTTACAAAAAAACCCTTACAAGATAATAAAATTCCAAAACCTGTCTATACAATTACGGATTAACCTTGATATACAAACCTAATTATAATGAGACTCTTACTAAGCACGAGTGAATCTTCAAGTGCTAACATAAAATCAGTAAATAAATACCGCATGACAAAAATCTTCATAACAACCTAGAAAATTCTTCACAACATTATAGTGGACAGTCCGTTGCGGAGCTGTAAGACCTCATGTTGAAAATGGTGTGGTCTTAAGTTTACAATAAGAAATTATTAAATCTATCAAATCTATTAAGCAAATGCAGTTTTAAATGAACAACTTCAACAAGGTGCCCGGTGTAGTGGTCTATCTCACTTTCACACTCATGTATGGGGGCATCACCTTAAGCAGTCTGGCAAAGTCCCCCAACCAGTGTTGTAAATTATCCCTGAAAAGCCCTGAGGGAGTGGATAATATGACATTTACATTTACACATTTACATTACATTTACTAAAAGGTGGATTTTGCATGTGCTACCTTTACAATGTTCTTACTAAATGATAGAAAGTAAGTCTTTGGTTGGTTATCTTTGAATCCAGAAATGAACTGCATGCAGATCTAAGCTCTGTTATCTCAGCGAAAGATGAAGATTCGCTTTGATTGCTTTCTGCTCTTATAGTATCTTCGTCAAAATAGCAGCAAGCTTTTCCATGGTGGCATTAGTAGACAGTCCTGTACATTTCCTCTTCAAGGTTTTTGAAAAAGGTCCTCACTGGTCATGGGCTTACTCGTGAGGTACTTTCTCACTTCCCTGAGGGCTCTTTTCATTACGGGTTAGAACTGGGGTGTTTGGTCCTGAACCTTCTCCCAACCCATCCGAGAAAGGTGCCGGGGATAAACGGGGTCTTTTGCTTTCCGGAATTTCCTCCTCGCTGAAAAGTCCTCTTTTACCGGCCCCTGCTGGACGCTTCTTAGCTTTTGCTGAAAAAGAAAAAGAACAGTTCATATAAAAATTGCTTGCGCACCTGATAAGGACCAAATACAAAAAAATTCGAAATAGTAAAAGTTCTTGCTTACGAGGCTTTACTAAATAAATGATTACTCCGTGAAATTTCATCCACGTATTGCGGAAATTACAGAAACTCCACTGAACTCAGCAAACACGTCTGGACTCTTAAAGAAAACAACATCAACTACTCTGTCGCCTGGCGCATTCTATCTTCACACCTGCCGTACAACAGCTCAAGCAAACGATGCAACTTATGTCTTAAAGAAAAATTCCTTATCATCTGCCGACCTGAACTCTCTACACTTAACAAACGTAATGAACTCGTGTCTTCCTGCCGCCACAGAAACAAAGCCCTCTTGCGCAACAACTGATGTAACGAACCTCGCACTGAATAAATTATGTAAATCAGTCTAGTATATAAGTAATGGTAAAGTTATTCTCATTAAAATCCCCTGATGAGTGGGCAACCACGAAACAGGCTTGTAGGGATACTTATGTAGTTACTTGTTTTCTTCCGTCAACCATACGTATACTCGCTCTACTTTATGTATTGAG
>BOPM01000091.1:36864-49909 GCA_022179025.1 Porites australiensis | reverse complement strand
CCTTTTCCCCCCCCCCCCCCCCCCCCCAAATATAAAATCCTGGTTACGGGCCTGGACACGAACGGCATGTTTTCGCTCTGTTAACTGATGGTGAATGCCAAGTTGTCCTTGACTTTTCCGAAGTGGGAAAACGAGTCACGAACGCGATATTTTCCTTACATTAACCGTTTGGTAAAATTTACGGTTAACGAGAGAAAGCGCACTGTTCAACCACGTTTTCCGTCTGCTGGAAAACGTGAAGTAAACAGCATATTTTCCTGGTGTTAACGGATTGTGAACGCCGAGTTTTCCTTGCCAATTCCGAAATGGGAAAACGGATCGTGAACGTTGCATTTTCAATGAATTAACCGTTTGGTAAAATTACCAGAAAATAAGAGATTTTTTGCCTTGTGAAGGTGATTCTTTAGAAGATGACTTGGCACTAGGTCGACTGAACAAGACTTACTCGAAAGTGATCTGATAATTTGTTTAAACGTATCACAACTAAAGATCTCGAACTGCGAAAATGAGTGAAAACATCTAATAGACTCATTAGCTACAGGTATAGCATGATCTTTAGATATTCCCTCTAACTCACCCCTGAGGTTCCGAATCCTTTGTCCATAAAAGTCATTCAAATTTCAGACAAGGAATCCAGAGAATTTTGAAAAGTAGGGTGGGATTTCCTGAATATTCTCTCCAGGCGATGTTTCTCACGCAATAAATTCGTGAATTGGTTACGGTGTCTCATTGGTTGATTAAATTATTTATGTTGTTATGTTTGAAGGGGTTAGTTCTGAAACAAACTGCACGGTGCTGCTTCGGTTTGTGGGTTAAACAGGAACAAGTACTAGTTTTATCAACGTCGATAAAGTCACGTTTAACCACCTTTATAGGGTGTTCCGTCGAGGTTTGGGGCTGAAACGAGAACATTAATTTCATCAACAGAGTTTATAAAATCACTTTTTACCACGTGACCTTAAAAGGGCATTAATAAAACCAAATTTAATGAATTTCAATACTCTTATTTCCATTTGATTTTTAAAGAGCAGCTGCCTTTTTCTTGGCCCTTATCGTCGTAAATTTTTGATAGAAGTGACTGATATAGCATGTTTTAGGTCAGACGCGAATCACAAAAGTTTCGCTCTGACGATGGTAGGCTTTTGTACTTAACGCTTTTAATTTGTTTCCCCACTAAAATGCTCCAACTTAAGGTGGCTGAAAACAGTTTTGGCAGTTTGTGAGTAAAATTCGCTCTTTACATTTTCCTATAAACTTGCGCACAGCTTACTATAATTAATCAGTTGATTTGAAACTTATTTGACCAAATTTTAACAGACGGGTTTATAGATAATCAAAAATATAATTGTACTGTAATTATTAAATGTGTCACAAATTCGTCTGTTCAACTTCCATTTTAAAGTTCTTATTATCTAAAACACGATAAAAGTAAAAATTCTACCACAAATCGGAACATTTTAATGAGTAAATTTTGAGAAATCGTCTTGTACCATTGCTTTTTTCGCCGCCATATTGGTTTGTCTAATTTAAAACACCCGCCGTCACGAGAGTTACCGCTGACCGCCCGCAAAACTGTGTTCATGCCACCTTAATGCTCCATTATTTAACCCCTTTTTGGTTACTGAGAAAGGTCCAGAAGAATGGCTCGAACTAAATCTGACGGATCCCAATCAGCCTAATCACTTTGGTAAAAATAAACAATCCCCAATACACATCAAAACAAGCGAGGTTGAGGAAGCTAGTTACCGTCCTTTAAAAATCACTTTTGACAAAACAAGAGGACTTGTCACTGGGACGCTTAAAAACAACTGGCATTTACCTAAAGTTGAGCCTGCTGATTCCTATGGAGCTTCACTAACTGGAGGTCCCCTGGGAGATAACACATTCGAATTGCTCCAGTTTCATGTTCACTTTGGCTGAACCTATGATCGTGGATCTGAGCACAAGCTTGATGGAACACAACTTTCTGGCCAGGTAAATGTGACAGCGATGTTAGCCTTTTTTCTTTTACACCTGACATATCGGCATTTCAGTTTTCTCATATCCTGGCCCGCCGGATATCTTTGCTTAGAGAAACGATTCCAATGATCGATTAAAGATCACTCAGGACGAGAATGCATATACGTTTTCGATATTCAGTGTTGAGCCATATTACTCGCAATCGAAAAGTATTTCACCGAGGTTGACATGAGTGATTTCACAGGCAGGTTTGCCTTCCCATATTGGTGTACGCCGCGTATGCATTTGCTTCAAGTTCCGATCTGCGTCTCATTGTGATTTGCTATTAGTTATTGGTAAGGTTATTGGTCTTATTGATAACCTCTGAGTTCACGCGGGCGCAATGCTTTCTTGAGTGATCTCTCAGAGTGGGCAACAAAAAAGGACTATGCAGAAGTTGAAAAAGACTAACCAGAAGCTTCTGTTGGACTTAAAACATCTTAGTCTTAAGACACCAAACGATCAAGAGCCTTTACTGAACTTTACTAGTTCGCTACGTGAACCAACTCATCGGGAATGACCGTAAACTTCTCCTCTTTTCCCTAGCTTCACATGGTATTTGGTCATGGGGAATTACATATATTACGAGCTGTTGTAGCCCTTTGGATTAAGGTACACCCTGCAGTTTTACATCCTTCCAGAAAATTGTCTTCCATAAAAACATTACAGTTTAAATCTGCAGATCACTCTCCCCCTTCCCCCCACTCCCTTCGTGACGAAGTAAAATCCTAGGGGCTTTCCATTCAACCAAAAAGTCTGGTTTGAGTTTTCAGCTACTTCCAGTAGCGAATGGAACCGCATTTTCCAAAATGTCCAAAGAAGAGGACAAGCTCACGAGGCATATCCGAGTTTTCGAATTTTTTTTCCCGGAAGTTTTATTCAACTTTGCTCCTGGAATTTCTAGAATTTTCGGTTTAATGGTTCTCATTCCGGAAATTCAACAGCTTGCGGAATTTCTGGAAACTTTTCCGGGAAACTTCTGTACCATTTGCAGTTCTTTCCAAATTTTTGCAAAAGGCAAAAAAGTCTAATAATTCATAGCAGTTTGCTATAAGAAAGTGCTTACCTATTTACCTGAATTTTTTTTTTATTTCCTTTAAATTAAATAAGGCCGAAATGTAACGCCTACAGAGACTCTCACTTATTTTTAACCAGCTGTGCCACCTTCTGAAAAAAAGGCTTCTAAACCAGTAAAAATAAATAAATAAATGAATAAATAAATAAAATGAGATGAAATAATGAATTCTTGAGAAGTCTACTAGGCTGCACCTAAGTATGATTGCGTGTGACTTGAAATGGAAATTAAAATTAAAACAAGAATCGCCGAAAGGCGATTTTTAACTGGGCTGCAAAGGGGCTATTTTTTCTGAGGGGAGGGGGCGGCTATGCACACTCAGGCTACCATAAAACCTTGTCGGTAACCATTGCACGCAACAGAATCTCATGTGAGACTGAAACATAAACTCATTCAGAACATTGTACCCTTTTGAAAGACTTTCGTAACCAAAAAAAAGAGTACCATTTTAAAGTGGGGGCTGTATAATAACTTTTAAATTCCACCATTATGAATAAAAATAAACAAGTTAGCCATTAATTCTAAACAGGAAACAATTTGCATTATTTCCACGCACCCCTCCCCCAATCCCTCTGTGCCCCAAAATATAGCGTGACAGTATAACGTGACTAATTTGACGTAACCGGAAATTCCAAAAATTGTTGTCCTTCTACGAGCATAAAATGCGACAGACTGAGCTGATTTACACTAGACAGAAATATTGTATTGTATGAAAACCAGAAGTATACTAAAACAGATAGTTAACTGCCCATTGATCCCGCCTGATCCAGGGGCCTCACTGACTGCACGGAGACTTTACTGCGCTTTTCACAAACATGCGAACTCTAAAGTTCAAAAGCCACCTTCACAATTGTGTTTATCGCTGCCGTCAATCATAATTACGATCACAAGCAACGAACCTTGAAACAGAGAAACACACAAAACGGATCGAAATCCACAAATCACAAACCATGACCTTTTGAACCCGTGAAGTAAAGTTTTGTTTCCTAAGAGGTCCGTTAAGATGATTGACAGCAGCGAAAAACGCAATCGTCGGTTGGGTTCTGAACTTCAGAATTCGCATGTTTGTGAAAAGTGCGATCCTAATTTGCGGTCCACAGTCTACATGAAAACGCACTATTTTTTCCACAAGATGAAAAATATTCAGTTTTAAGATTTTCCTCATGGTATTTTTCTCTAACTTAAAGGAATAAAATCCTTTGCATTTTGCGACCTAAAAAGGTTTAAAGATTTCTCGCTCGCATGTTGCGTTCACCAGCACGCACTTCAAACAATGTAAATAGATGAAACGATCGATAACATATTTTTTACCTGATACCGATGTGAGTTAAAAATTCGCTCCAGTTGTTTGTCTCACCCAAGACTAACTTTTCTTCATGGAAGATAACTATGCCGCTTTATAACTCGTCCGAAGTTTTTGTGCCAGCTAAACAATATGGAAACACTATTCACAGTGACTCCTTGGATATCAGAAAGACTAAACGTGACGCACTATTATGCGTTTGTATGCGTTTGTTTACTTCTGATCACATCTTCAAGCGAGGTCTCTCTTTTCAAGCGATTCATCTCAATGCACAATAATTGACCCTTATATTAGTTAAAATCCTATGGTTCATTTATATTAATGCTGTTTTTGCCCCTCACGTTGACTGTGTTCGTTCGTATTCAAAACACCTTTACGACAATAAAGGTCGTATAAGTCATGTGTGTTATGTTTCGAGATAAATGGATTTTACGCTTTTTTAAGTTTCCATTTTGCGGTGACTTCAGTTTACATCTCCATAAAATGGTAAAAGAAATGTCAAGAAACATCACGAGAGCTGAAAATTTTCAAAGGCATGTTTCTGAAACTCGCTAATACTGACATCAATATAGTGTGCTTGCTGAATGGGCGAAAACACAGAATTGTGATCACAAGATCTTGTACAAATTTAATGATAAAAGCTTAGCAAGATACAGAGACAAACAAAAGCAAACCCCCTGAAACCTCGACGTGGGCTACACTTGTATGCTCTACTCAGTCACCAAACCTTGTCAGTAATAGCTCCTATTTTCCTCAGGTCGCTCTCTGTGAAGCTCCCCGATGGGATGTCTCGGAGACGCTTTCTACTTGTGTGCGAAATTCTCAGAGTTCCTATTTTTCTCCTTATCGTCTTTATCCTCAGTATCCGAAATTTAGACCTCCAAAGTGGCGTGTGTTGCATTAAATAGAAGGAAATATTTAAAGGAAAAGCCAGTCTTCTAACATGGCAAAGTTGTCACGCTGCGTCAAAGCAGGATTCATCCGCCATTTATCGGCAACTGAGTTGTTCGCTTCACTGACTATGACGACTTACAATCAAGTCTTCAGCCATAGTGTCATCAACTGGTGAAATACTTTGCTCATAAATTGTGCTTCTTAATTGCTCATGTACTACATCGATCGATAGTTCACGAAGCGGCCACGGCGTTCCAAACCTGACGCTCACAGTCATCTTTTCCGTCTTTTAGTGTGAACCTACCGTGAACGGCGTGTCGGTTTGAATGCAAGGCGAGCATTTCTCTGAGTTTCCCAGCACCAACATCATCTAACTGACTTAAACTCGAACAATAAAAAAATTATAGAGTTACTCCCATGGTCGAATCGCTTTGAACAACGCAAATAGCCTTCTTCAGGTTCGCAACGCCATGTGGGTTTTTCAGGGGGAGCGCAGACAAGGTACAAAAAGTATCCGTGCAAGGCTCCGTGCAAGAGAAACTCATATGAAACCATTTGTGAGAACATCGTTTCTCGGTACCAGAGCCTCGTCTTTTCCCTCCCCCGGATGACCACTTTTTGACACCGACGACCGAAAACCCATTTTATGACTGGGCTAGCCGGGCAGCCCAGTAATAGGCCTTTTGGAAGATGGCGTCATTTTGATACTACGACCATAATCCTTTCGTTTTACCTGTTCATATATAAATTTGGTAATCCCAGCAAGGTTCTTATTACCAAAGCCCTGATTTGAAAAAAAACAACTGAAACCATGGAGGGTTCTGATCGTATCAGCAAAGTGACGTCATCGCGCAAATGGAATAATATAGTCTAAATGATTTAATTATTATGGGCACATTCCAAGGGAAACATCATTTTTGGAAATTTAGCAAATCTGATGCACCACATTATCAAGCCTGGTAGGTGTTTTAAAGAAACTATAAGCGAAGAACACGGAAAAAGCTAAAGCAGCTACTATTTAATTGTAATAACATAGCTTAGTAGGAGGATCGATGCACCGATCCTCTTCCTGCTAACAATATAATTCTCGTTTGATTTAAGACGAGGTATAAATTCTCAGCAATATCACAAAATCAGATCGCAAGCTACGACTAACAAAGCTACTAATAGAAAATGAGACCAATAACTAAAAGCCTCCTCCGCTGGTCTGCTTCATAGCCGTTCTTTGTCCTCGTCACGCAACGCTCCACTTGGGGAGGAGGGTTGCGTGACGATACAAAGAACGGCTGTGGAGCAGACCACTCCTCCGCAGGATACTATAAAAGGCATAGTTTTGCAACGTTTAACATAGCTTAGAACTTCGCTTTCCCCATGATCCCTTGCGCGGAACTAAAATCACTCCAATCGATCTCGATTACGTATCCCGGCGGTAAAGCGCGCCTGACGAGGTTCGAGGCAGCTGAAATCTTTAACTCGCAGAACGATTTGGGGCTCAGCTGCTTGAACGTTTAAGGGAACCATTTAATGTCAGCCTATTAAAGTATTTTACAGGCAAAACTCATACTGTTGACAAGACCGATGGAATTTATCTCATGGATCTGATTCCCCAACATTGTTCAAACGGTAATGGCAATGGTAATGGCAGCGGTAATGGCAATGGTAATGGCATCGGTTATGGCAATGGTAATGGCAACGGTTATGGAAGTGGTAATGGCAACGGTCATGGCAACAGTAATGGCAATGGTAATAGCAATGGTTATGGCAATGGTAATGGAAATGGTGGAATGGCAATGGTAATGGTAATGGTAATGGCAATGGTAATGATAATGGTAATGGCAATGGTAATGGAAATGGTGGTAATGGCAATGGTAATGGCAATGGTTATGGCAATGGTAATGGCAATGGCAATGGTTATGGCAATGGTAGTGGCAATGGTAATGGAAATGGTGGTAATGGCAATGGTAATGGCAACGGTAATGGCAATGGTGATGGCAACGGTAATGGCAATGATAATGGTAATGGCAATGGCGGCAATGGCTACGGCAATAATAAGGATCCCAAAAGTTTGACTTTAAAATGTTACTACAGTTACGAGGGTTCCCTCACTACGCCTCCTTGCTTTGAAACAGTACACTGGATAGTTGTTAAAGACTACCTTCTTGCCTCTACCAGCCAGGTATGTAATGCTCACTAACTTGAATAACTTAGCTTTACAACTGAGAGGATATGACACTCTACAAGTATACTAGAGTGATTATACTTGAACCGTGTAAAAGGTAGTAGAATGCTACGCACTATTTTGCACTATCTCTTTTGTCTTCTTTCGTTTACCTCTGGCTTTCTTGCATTATTTGTTCGTATCCGTTTCATGGTTCAAGTAAAATCACTTTAAGATACGGAATCTGGTTAAGACCGGTCAGTGTCACAATAGCGATGACCGGAGCCAATTCTAGGCATGTATTGCGTTAGCTACTGTGCAGACCATGCATTACAGGAT
This sequence comes from Porites australiensis, assembly GCA_022179025.1. Classification (NCBI taxonomy): domain Eukaryota; kingdom Metazoa; phylum Cnidaria; class Anthozoa; order Scleractinia; family Poritidae; genus Porites; species Porites australiensis. The sequence continues at coordinate 42,142 of BOPM01000091.1, read as the reverse complement.
ACATTGAAATTATTGCCAATGCACTACCAAAAACTGGGTTTAAAACAGTCTATGATGCATCGTACGTTAAATTTTCTTATCACACCGGCGTCTTTACTTTTAAGTTGCGTAGCTATAGACATCGATAATGTTAGTTCAAATTGTGCTAGAAACCATTAACTTAAACCAGATGACGAGACGTACGTTTCCTTACTTGATATATTTTTCGGTGTTTCAGCTTAACAAGTTCAGGAAACGTAAGGGTGAACATGGTAGAAAGCCTCCACTCATGAGCGACAACTACAGACCAATCCAACCACTGAATGACCGCACTGTTTACTCCGTCACAAATAACGATTAGTATCAACTCTATGCGTAATGAAAAAGATGAAGAAAAAGCGCTAGCAGTAATTATAATGGTAAACATAAACAGGCACTGTAACATTTGTTCAGTCAAACCCCGTTAATACGGACACTCTGAACTCTGAGGGGGCATAGAGAGACTGTCACGAAAGGGCTGTCCTTATTAAGGGGGTTAAATAGAAAGGAGAAGTATGACGTCAAGTTACCATGGTAGCCAAATTTCTGGATTTTAAACTTCTAGGACATTTTTATTTTTACATTTTACATCTCGTATACGTGCGCTGAATGTGGTAAAGACGTGATGTCTTATTCTGCAAGTAATTCAAGTTATTCGAACACATTCCTAGTCTCGGCATTTACAATTAATTTCTCTAAAATGATAAAAGTCTGAATGTAATTATTGCTAATCAGAACCATTTTTGAGAAAGCATTTGGAGACAGGTTATTACTAGGGGTACCTTCCGACAAGTGCCAACGAGGCGAATTCGTTTATCTTTTGTGATATGTGCCTATTCAGATCTTCGCGATATTTTTTTTTTTTTCATAATTTCAGAGGTTTAAAATGGATTCCGCTATCGGAAAAGGATGGCACCCAACTTCAAAACAACAACTTTGGCACATCGTATCTTTAGGCTTTCACTTTTTAATTATTAAACAATAACAACATGGCTTGAAGCTTTGTTGGTATAAATGAGCATGTTAGTACTTATGTTTCATGGAAAATTCAATTGCATCAAAACGTTAGAAAGAAAAAGATAGTTCAAATGAGGCCTTTGACTACTGAAATTATAAACAATAATTAACTTCCGAGCAACAGCGTCATCAGGGATAAGAAAAATGTTTCGCGTGGTAATATACGTAAGAAACAATAATTGGTGTAAAGAAAAATGTGTGAAAAGCGCAAGAATGGGGCGGAATGTATCAGAGGTATAAAAATATAAACTTGAATAAAATACAAAGATCTAATGAGAGAGTGTCACAGGACAAAGAGCGTCTTGAAAGGCATAATGATAGTCTTTAAAACAAAAAGGTCCGCAAATTCGTTGCATTCCTCACGGGAGTTTTGGGCTGTCTCAATGTAAATCGAGCAGCAAAAAAAACATGCTGGTGCAAAATCTCTCGAATAAATTTTAAAATAAAAGGTCCGCAAAATTTAAAACTGCTGCTTTAAACGCAATTTATAAAGCAAACCAGAGCACTAATTGCCCTTTCAAACTAGAAATCGTATTAAAGCTTCGTCACCTGTTAGGTCCTCTTGAACAAACAACGAACAGCTGCACACTGAATCACCCAATGTCGGACCACGAGTTGTAAATACAAGACCATGACGTCACTACCCAAATGTGGGGTCTTACTTACGTTTTAGTACTCAAGTTATTTAGTGTCACTTGGCTTCATTGCAAGGAGCACTAGATCATAATTATTTTCATGTCATATTTTGAGTTATATACAAGTAGTAATTAAAATTACTATAATCAATATTAAGAATAAAAGATTACGTCATACTCACGTGGGTATTGCGAGGCAACATTTGGTGAGTTTGCTGAGGGAGGAAACGAAATTTAAAACTGTTTTCGAAGTACTGGGCCATCATCGCTGAGCTAGCGATTCTACACTACCGTTTCTTTCTTTATAACTCAATATCGTTGACACCTTGTACAAAAGCAGTTAACATTATTTGCACGTTATTGAGAAATTTTACTATTTAAACAGCAAGAACGTGTGAAGTGCAACTGAAACTGAAGTGTCACAATCAGGTGTTCTTTGTAAATATTATAGCTTTGCATTTGCTTGAAAGCCTTTGGTATGGCCCGATGTTTACATAGAAATGATTTAAACTGCGCATAATTCGAATTACTAAAACGTCTCTTTCAATTTTGATTTCCCACCGAAACATTCTGCAATAACGACTGTTTACAGACGATCGATATAAGGAACAACTTACCTTACGAAATACGGCTGCTGAAGCGAACGATATATTCTAGAAATACTTTGCCATTTTTTCTTCTTGTCTGATTTCCGAGAAAGCCGCAACGAGGAGTGATTAACAGCTCTCCAAAGTAGATCTCAAAGATCCGAACCAAAGCGAGACCAAGTGTCTCACTTGTCCCAGTTTGTCAAGGCTATGAAAACTCGCTCGGACTACTTCACCCGAAACGCATCGAGCCGCGTGCAATAATGAGTCCTTAGGGGACAAGGCAAATTCAATGGTAAAACTCTGGGAAGCTCAAAGCATTTGCATGCAACCCGGCGAGGGCGTCTGTGCTTTTAGCGGGGCGTAGAGCTCTCTGCATACTCTGCATAATATACTTCAAGATATATCGGATAATTCAAACTAGAAAGGGTCTAGATACACTGTGTCCATACCAACCGCAGCGTTAGCAATTATGTTAAGCTAACTAAAGATATCTGTGCTTAAGAAGACTTCACATGAATTTAGAATTTAGGATGGTATAATAACGCACAAAGAATACCTAATTACGTCAGGGGCACCCAACGTCAGTTTTTGGAAAATATCTGTTCGGAAGACGATTTGAGATCTAGAATTTTCGGAACATTTGTTGTAAAATTTCTTGCTTGCCTGCCTCTCCTAGGATTTTCAAACATCTAAGTAGTGGTATAATTGCTCATGTTTAACTGATTTTTACCCTAAAAAGGTCACCTAGAACTTTCGGTAGGCTTTTTTCCGGCTGAAATTTTTGAAAAGGTAAGTTTTGATCCCCATAATTTTCGGATCACTAGACTTTCAGCTAGGAAATCCGAACAGATGAAAAATTTTTAGGGGATAAAAATGTGCCTATATATATATCTACCGTTTAAATACTAAAATACGTTCAACAATGCCATAGGCTGCTGAAGCGAACGATATATGCTAGAAATACTTTGGCATTTTTTCTTCTTGTCTGATTTCCGAGAAAGACGCAAGGAGGAGTGATTAACAGCTCTCCAAAGTAGATCTCAAAGATCCGCCCAAAGCGAGACCAAGAGTCTCACTTGTCCCAGTTTGTCAAGGCCTTGAAAACTCGCTTGGACTACTTCACCCGAAACGCATCGGATCGCGTGCAAAAATGAGGCCTTAGGGGACAAAGCAAATTCAATGGTAAAACTCTGGGAAGCTCAAAGCATTTGCATGCAACCCAGGCGTCTGCGCTTTTAGCGGGGCTTAGAGCTCTCCGCACACTCTGCATAATATACTTCAAGACATATCGGATAATGCAAACTAGATAGGGTCTAAATACACTGTGTCCATACCACAAATTATGTTTAGCTAACTAAAGATATCTGTGCTTACGAAGACTTAACCTGAATTTAGAATTTAGGATGGTATAATAACGCACAAAGAATACCTAATTACGTCAGGGGCACCCAACGTCAGTTTTTGGAAAATATCTGTTCGGAAGACTATTTGAGATCTAGAATTTTCGGAACATTTGTTGTAAAATTTCTTGCTTGCCTGCCTCTCCTAGGATTTTCAAACATCTAAATAATGGTATAATTGCTCATGTTTAACTGATTTTTACCCTAAAAAGGTCACCTAGAACTTTCGGTAGGCTTTTTTCCGGCTGAAATTTTTGAAAAGGTAAGTTTTGATCCCTATAATTTTCGGATCACTAGACTTTCAGCTAGGAAAACCGAACAGATCAAAAATTTTTAGGGGATATAAATGTGCCTATATATATCTACCGTTTAAATACTAAAATACGTTCAACAATGTTTCAATGATTTTGAATTATATTCTCGTTGGGTGCCCCTGTTACCTGCGCAATTACCTTTGTCAATCAATTCGACTTTCGTATTATCTGAAGGGATGTGCAGATCAAGGAGGTTTAATTTATAATACTTCAAAAACAAGCTAAATAACCATGCTATACCTCGAGCGATGTTATTGAAATAGCAGTTGTCGTCCATCTAGTTGTATTTTTGCTCCCCTTGCTATGTCATTAGGCAGCAGTTCGGGAATTTTCTCTCCGTAAAACGTGTGAAATTTTCGGCAATTTTTTCCTGGACTATATAACTAACAGCTGAGCGACTGCAGCCTCGTCCCAAGGGCTTCTGGGCAGTCGTACCTTTTTTCTTTCGATATCCGGTACTATTGACGTCATTTTGCCGGATATGGCAAAAGCCGAGGCGGCGGTGAAAGTCTTGCAAATTAATAGTCAACGCTAGCTGGATATAAAGAATTGGTCGGGGAATTGGAGTCAATCAGAAACAGAGAAATATTTTGAATAGATACCAAAAAATAAGAACTAGAGTTAATCGGTGATTATGTGAGTACCTTTGCCTTTGTTAGTGTATTGATGTTTCAGATTCATTACCGGAAGATGACCAACAAACACACCACTAAGATAAGATATTGTGAATAGGTTGTAAGTAGGATATAAGCTCACCAAGGTAAATATCTACGTACCTCCCAAAATGTATTTTGGTAATCCTAGAGTATGGTCAATAATACGGACAAAACTAGGAGGGGATTCGCATGCGGTTTTTTTTGTTTGAAACTGTATAATTTACAAATGCCCGAAAGCGTGGGAGCCTGGAAGGGAATCGTGCATAGCTTCTTGCGTGAAACAACTTCGAGCGTTTGAAAGAAATACTCAAACTACTGAAACTCAAATATCAGGAAAACAGACATCCTGTTTTATATTGCTATCCCAGACGAGTAGGTTTTGAAAACAATACACTAAATAACCAATTACAAACAGAGAAATTCATGGGTAAAATTCTACTTCCTGTATCTCGATCTGTGTTTTGTGTACAAACATGCCGCACTTAAATGGTGGAATTCGTCAATAAAGTGTAAATAATGTTAGCTGTCTTTATATGTCTTTGTACAGGGTGTCAACGTTTTGAGTTACAAGAAAAAACGGTAGGGAAGAGACGCTAGCTCACCGATAATGGCCCAATACTTCGAAAACAGTTTTAAATTTCATTTCCT
>BOPM01000091.1:12558-25517 GCA_022179025.1 Porites australiensis | reverse complement strand
CCATGTCACCCGTCTGAATTTTAAAACGTCTCGTGTCGGTGTTTAGAAATGCTTGTCGCTTATTGTCGGCTTTGTCGTCACTGTCGCAATTTGCCCGAGGGAGGTTGTCTCTCGTCGCAATCTCATTATCCGCGCTGTCGCTACTTTTTGGGCCATGTCGCTTGTCGGAATTTACCCTGGCAGGGCCTCGACACATTCTTCTTACTGGACAACTCGTTTTTGCCTTTAACAAATTGGAGGACCTTTTGCCACATATGGCGAATATTTCAGTAGCAAAAGCGACAACAATGTCTACCATTTCAATGTTTTTAACATTGTACTACAAACAAACAATTGGAATAACAGATGATGTATAGTATGTTAGTATTTCTTAGACAAGCTTAAAGGAGTCAACAGGCCTTTTGCATTGATTAGTTGAACACGTGTTCAACTTTCTGTAAACACGAAAACAGTTAGCTTTTGAAAAATTTGGTTCGCAGAAACTGAAAGAGGATATTAAAATTAGGTAACCTGTAAATTTTCAGCCGTATGTCGCAAAATTAGCGACGGCAACAGCCGCCGAAAATTACGAGGATTCGTATGGTAAAAGCAACTCTTGCCACCCAGTCACGATTAAGTGGTTTTCCATACAAACCCTGTAAATTTGGAAATTATAGGGCTCAAATCTCCTTTTTATTCATAACAGGCAATTTGAGCCCTTAAATACGTAAGGGAAAGATTTAACGACAGTGTTTACAAGGATTTTGCAAAAGGCCTATTCTACAAGATTACGGACAGGCTCTTCTGTTGCATATGCGACAATGTCAGACCAACACATTCACTGTATTTAAATTGAACCACAAATAAACTGTCAGTTTAAAAATCAAATGATGCGTCGTTAATAAACTAATTAATGAATTTTGTTTGTTTTTTGTGTTCTAGCTCGAAAAGTTCAGGAAACTTGAAGCAAAGTATTATGGTCCGCACATGTGCGACAACTTCAGACCAGTCCAAAAATTGAATGACCGCGATGTCTACTCCGTCTCAAAAAAAAATAATGACAAGTGAATCATGAAGGCAATAAATTAAACAAACAAAGCTGGCAGTAATGGTAAACAAAACAGGCAAAGTACATATCATGTTGAGATAGCAATTAATTGTGCTATTTTAAGTTTTTTTTTATGAATTTTATGCTTTCGTTAACCTTTCTAAGGTTTTTTGTAAGGCAAAAAATTACTTTATTTTGCACTAATGTATCTTGTTTGTTCTCAATAAACTGGTGATGGGATTTATAGCGGAGTCACTGATTTATTTAAATCCTCTCCTCAAAGCAATGATACGCAACTAGTTCCTTACGGTGGATGGCAACATTTTTCAATTTTTGGAAGCACTTTGATGGATCGAGATAACCAGAATTCCAATTTTGCTTCCACCTACGGCGTTTGATCGGGTAAATACGAGTATTTTCAGTAGCAAATACGGCAGCTGGAATTCTTCTTAACATCCTTTGGGGAACATGGTAGTTGAATTTTGAAGATACAAAGGAATACCTCGAAATGGTTAGAAATTTGAGAATCTAGGATTGCCGTACATAATTATTGAAAATTTTGGAAAATCGCTTTAAGGCGAGAAACGGGAAGATCAGGAAATCGAATACTTCCAGAGTTCATGCAAAAACCTTTTAACTGTTTCTTTTTCGGTTAGATCTTCTGGAAGCACTGCTTCTATAGACAATTCCCATCGAGTGATCCCTTACTGGAAAACACCTACTTGATGAGATGGCCTCGAGTATTCTGTTACTTCATCAAGATAAACCGTCAAGTTCGACATGGAATCCTTTTCTGCTGAATCTCGTTTGAATTTTGTTGATTTGATGAAACGAGTAAGTCGAACATCCATCCATTGATCTTCTCTGTTGACAAAAGGCCTTCCAGACTGCATTTGACTTCCCCATCTAAGTACATGCTGATACTGCGCATACTTTGTATCCCGGATGTCTTGCTGGGACATTTCATATCGCGAGTGCAAAAGAAAGCGTACCCAGACGAGAACAAGGCATATTATAAGAAAGTTATTTCTCCCGCACATTAGGATTTTGAACTGTGGCTTCTCCTTCATTCTAATCTATCTTACCCTCCTAAGAGATTTTAATATAATGAACATATGGTGCAGAAATTAGTTTGGCAATTCATATTAAACGAACGATTAGCTGAAAAGTGCCGTGAAACTTTCTCACAAATCATGAGAAAAGTCAGATTGACTCGCTGACAAGCGTTTTGAACCCCATAATAATAATAATAATAATAATAATAATAATAATAATAATAATAATGACAATGCTAATGATAATGATAATAATAATAATAATAATAATAAGAGGTTTTTATGGCGCATTTAAAGAATTCTCACTGCAGTTACAATTATAAGCGCTTATAATAAATCCGCTCACAATAACTAAAGTCTAATGAAACTATATACAGTAATTATTCCTAAAAAAAAGTTTTCAAACGTTGCTTAAAAGTAGAGACAGATTCAGAGTTTTTGATATGATCAGGTAGACTGCTTTGGATTTTGGATGCATAATATGAAAATGAGTGGTGTCCATAAGCCACGGTATTAACAGAAGGAACTTGTAAAAGCAATCTATTAAATGAGCGGAGTAAACGAGCCGGCTGGTAATTGAGAAGGAGTCAAAACAAATAGTAAAGAGGTAAATCGTTAAATTTAAATGTTAAAAACGGTATTTTAAAGTCGATGCGTGAACCAATAGGAAGCGAGTAAAAGTCTTTCATGACAGGAGTTATATGGTCAGATCTTATTCCTGAAACCAAGCGTGCAGCACAGAGTCTGAACACGTTGCAGCTTGTCCATTTCTCACTTGGGTAAGCCACAGTATGAACTGTTACAATAATTCAATCCAAAGTACGCGACGTGACAAAGTCATTGACCATCGTCTTAAGGTGATCCTTGCTCAGACACTTTTTCAATTTGCCAGTGAATCGAATCTTTCTATATCTAGGTTGACACCAAGATTACAAAGTCGGTCTGATGGTTGTACTCTTAGACTAGAGTCGCCAATCAAAAATTGAGAATTGGGTTCTTGACGAAACGAGAACTAAATTGAATAACCTCTGTTTTACTAGGATTAATTGCACACTAACTTACTGATGATGTTCCATTCTATAACTTCACCAATACACTTCTAAAGGGTGTTGAAGGCAGGACGTTGATCAAGAGGGTCAATAGTTATGTAGAGTTGGGAGTAATCGGCGTAGAACATACAATCTAGGTTATATGAGCGGAAATTATGTCTTGAATAGGTGCTGTGTATAAACAGTAAACAAGAGAGGACGGAGTATCGAACCTTGCGAAACTCCACATTCAAATCTTCGATTGCTAGATGTTGTGTTACCAATAGTAACAGATTGTATCTGACCAGTAAGATAAGACGAAAACCATTAGCACCGGGCGGGAAAAACCGAAGTATCTACACTCAGCCTATCCAAAAGTACAGTATGGTCGAGGGTGTCAGATGCGGCTGACGAATCAAGCATGACTAATATAAAACAGCATCTTGCCGAAAATCAACAGTCCTAAGAACACCAGTCGTTACTCGCAGAAGGGCAGTCTCAGTGGAATGATGTTTTCGGTAGGCGGATTGCATAGAAGGCATGTGTCTGAACCGCGACAACCTTCTCAATGACTTTTGCTAGGAAAGGTATATTGGCTACAAGTCGGTAATTTTTTTAAAACACCCTGGTCAAGATCTGGCTTCTTCAGGACTGGACGAATCAAAGATTGTTTAAGCGCAGAATCGAAGGGAATTCACCAGTCTGAGAGTTTAAAGATTCGTTGACAATAGCTGTTATAAGTGGACCTATGGCGTCAACTGAAGGTGATTCTTTAGAAGATGACTTGGCACTGGGTCGAGTGAACAAGTCTGACTCGAAAGTGATCTGATAATTTGTTTGACCGTATCACAACTAAAGATTAGATCTCGAACTGCGAAAATAAGTGAAAACATCTAACAGAGTCATTAGCTACAGGTATAGCATGATCGTTAGAAATTCCCTCTAACTCACTCCTGAGGTTCCGAATCCTTTGTACATAAAAGTCATTCAAATTTTCAGACAAGGAATCCAGAGAATTATAGATAGTTGGTAAAACCGGTGATCTTGAGGTGAACTGTCGATCAACAGTTTTAAATAGCCTGTGGTTGCCTGCTTTGTCAATTTTGGCTTTGAAGTAATCTGACTTTACAGAATCCAGCATGCTGTTATATCTCGAGCAGGCTTTCATGAAAAGTTGTCTATGCACAGTAAGGTGGGATTTCCTAAATATACCCTCCAGGCGACGTTTCTCACGCGATAAATTCGTGAATTTATTTTGGTGTCTCATTGGTTGATTAAATTATTAATTTTATGTTATGTTATGTTTGAAGGGGTTAGTTCTGAAGCAAACTGCACGGTGCTGCGTCGGTTTGTGGGTTAAACAGGAAAAAGTAGTTTTATCAACGTCGATAAAGTCACTTTTAACCACCTTTATAGGGTGTTTTTTACCACGTGACCTTAAAAGAGCGTTAATAAAACCAAATTTAATGAATTGTTCAATGCCCTTATTTCCAGTTGATTTGTAAAGAGCAGCTGGCTTTTACTTGGCTTTTATCGTCGTAAATTTTTGATAGAAGTGACTGATATGGCATGTTTTAGTCCAGAGCGGATCACAAAAGTTTCGCTCTGACGATGGTAGGCTTTCGTACTTTGGCTTTTAATTTGTTTCCCCACAAAATTGCTGCAAGTTAAGGTGCCTGAACAGAGTTTTGGCAGTTTCTGAGTATATGTTATTTGTGAAATCATGGCAAGAGAAAGGTTGCAGCTCACAAGCTGAAACTTGGCAACTGAAAAATATACTGATGAACGATTTTGATTGACAGGTAAAATTTGACTTTTTCGTAGTTTCCGTGTTAACATGAATGATTGAATACAACCTTAAAATTTCACTTTTGCTTCGTTTACATAAAATTCGCTCATTAGATTTTACTATAAACTTGCACACAGCTCACTGTAATTAATCATTTCATTTGAAACTTATTTCACAAAATTTTAACAGACGGGTTTTTAGATAATCAAATATATAATTGTACCAACAACTGTAGTTATTAAATGTGTCACAAAATTCTTTTGTTCAACTTCCATTTTGAAGTCCTTATTATCTAAAATATGATAAAAGTAAAAATTCTGCCAGATATCACAAAATTTTAATGAGTAGATTTTCAGAAATCGTCTTGTACCATTGCTTTTTTCGCCGCCATGTTTGTTTGTCCAATTTAAAACACGCGCCTTCACGCGAGTTACGGCTGACCGCCCGCAAAACTGTGATCAGCCCCATTAATGCTCCATTTTTAACTTCCTTGTTCGTTATATCGAAAGTGCCAGAAGATTGGCACGAAGTAAATCTGACGGATCCCAATCAGCCTAATCACTTTGGTAAAAATAAACAATCCCCAATAGACATCTAAACAAGCGAGGTTGAGGAAGCTGACAAAACAAGGGGACTTGTTATTGGAACGTTTAAAATCAACGGGCATTAACCTGAAGTTAAACCTGCTGATTCCTATGGAGCTTCACTAACTGGGGGTCCCCTGGGAGATAACACATTCGAATTGCTCCAGTTTCATGTTCACTTTGGCTGAACCTATGACCGTGGATCTGAGCACAAACTTGATGGAACACAACTTTCTGGCCACGTAAATGTGACAACGATGTGAGGCTTTTTTCTTTTACACCTGACTTATCGGTATTTCAGTTTTCTCATATCCTGGCCCGCCGGATATCTTTGCTTAGGGAAACGATTCCAATGATCGATTACGTTTTCGATATTCAGTGCTGAGCCATATTACTCGCCTTTAAAAAGTATTTCACCGAAGTTGACGTGAGTGCTGTCACAGGCAGGTTTGCCTTCCCATTGGTGTACGCTACATATGCATTTGCTTCAAGTTCCGATCTACGTCTCATTGTGATTTGCTATTAGTTATTGGTGAGGTTATTGATAACCTCTGAGTTCACGCGGGCGCAGTGCTTTCTTAAGTGATCTCTCAGGGTGGGCAACAAAAAGGGACTGTGTAGAAGTTGAAAAAGACTAGCCAGAAGCTTATGTTGGACTTAAAACATCTCAGTCTTTAGACACCAAACGATCAAGTGCCTATACTGATCTTTACTAGGTCCCTACTTGAACCAACTCATCGGGAATGACCGTAAACTTCTCCTCTTTTCCCCAGCTTCACATGGTATTTGGCCATGGGGAATTGTATAACGAGCTGTTGTAGCCCTTTGGATTAAGGTACACCCTGCAGTCTTACATCCTTCCAGCAAATTGTCCTCTATAAAAACATTACAGTTTAAATATGCAGATCGCTTTCCCCCTTTTCTCCCCACCCCCTCGTGACGAAGTAAAATCCTAGGCGCTTTCCATTCAACCAAAACGACTGGTTTGAGTTTTCAGCTACTTCCAGTAGCGAATGGAACAGCATTTTCCAAAATGTCCAAAGAAGAGGACAAGCTCGCGAGGTATACCCGAGTTATCGATTTTTTTTTTCCCGGAAGTTTTATTCAACTTTGCTCCTGGAATTTCTAGAATTTTCGGTTGAATGGTTTACATTCAGGAAATTCAACAGCCTTCGGAATTTCTGGAAACTTTTCCGGGAAACCTCTGTACCATTTGCCGCTCTTTCCAAATTTTCGAGAGAGGCAAAAAAGTCTAATAATTCATAGCAGTTTTCTATAAGAAAGTGCTACCTATTTACTTGAGTATCTTTTTTTATTTCCTTGAAATTAAATAAGGCCGAAATGTAACGCCTACAGATACTCTCACTTATTTTTAACCAGCTGTGCCACCTTCTAAAAAAAAGCTTCTAAACCAGTAAAATAAATAAATAAATAAATAAATAAAATGAAGTGAAATAATGAATTCTTGAGAAGTCTACTTGGCTGACCTAAATATGATTGCGTGTGACTTGAAAAGGAAATTAAAATTAAAACAGGCCTTTTGGAAGATGGCGTCATTTTAGTACGTACTACGACCATATATAAATTTGGTAATCCCAGCAAGGTTCCAATTACCAAAGCCCTGATTTGAAACAAAGCAAAACCATAGAAGATTCTGATCGTACCAGTAAAGTGACGTAATCGCGCAAATGGAATAACATAGTCTAAAATATTTCATTATTATGGGCACATTCCAAGTGAAACATCATTTTTCGAAATATGGCAAATCTGATGCACCACATTATCAAGCTGGTAGGTGTTTTAGAGAAACTAAAAGCGAAGAACACGGAAAAAGCTAAAAGCAGCTACTATTTAATTGTAATAACATAGCTTAGTAGGAGGATGCACCTGACCCTCTTCCTGCTAACGATATAATTCTCGTTAGATTTAAGAGGAGGTATAAATTCTCAGCAATATCACAAAATCAGATCACAAGCTACGATTAACAAAGCTACTAATAAAAAATGAGACCAATAACTAAAAGCCTCCTTCGCTGGTCTGCTTCACAGCCGTTCTTTGTCCTTGTCACGCAATGCTCCACTTGGGCAGGAGGGTTGCGTGACGATACAAAGAAGGGCTGTGGAGCAGACCACTCCTCCGCGGGACTCTATAAAAGGCATAGTTTTGCAACGTTTAACATGGCTTAGAACACACAGTCGTGCAACATAACTTGTGGTCATATATCCCAATTTCTAAAAAACAAGATTATTTTACTTCACGTAGCCACTTGCCTAAACACTTGATCGATGAGACACGAGCTGCGCGTTACGTGCATGGCTTCAAAGGCTTAGTTCGTAGGCTAAGCAACTACGTTAGGGTATACGAAGATTGTCAGCGATTAGCTATTAACAATAGTTTTTCTCTGATCCACCATTACATTAACCTTCTGTTCAACTGCCAGTTAAAGTGCCAATGAGATGGGGACAAGTATTAAACCTCGGTTATTAGCTATATTTCCAACCCTAGAACAATCCGTAAACGTTTTGCACCTTGAGAACTCACTTGACATCCTCCAGGTGAAAACAACCATACTTACCAAAATTCACAAACCTCTTTTGAATTTGTGCACAAAATATTACTGTGTGACCTCTGAAAAGTGAGGTACAATTCATCTTCATATTATTTTTACAGAAGATAACAACACCTATCCTGTGACGAATGAAGATGGAATTTACCTAATGACTCTCATTCCCAAAAAACGCTCCATTGATCAGCGCAAAGATAATGGTAATGATAGCAACATGAATAATGGTAACGGTAAAATGGCAAAGTAACTAATGGCAACGGTAAAAGTGGCAATAATGGTGGTAATGGTAATGGAAATTGTAATGGTGGTAAAGGCAATGGTGTCAGTGGCAAAAACAATAATAACAAAGATAATAATAAAAAGAGGAAGAAGAAAGGAGACGAAAGTTTGACATTAGAATGTTACTTCACTTACGAGGGTTCCCTCACTACGCCTCCTTGTACGCAAACAATACGGTGGATAGTTGTGAAAGACTATCCTCGCTTCTACCAGCCAGGTATTTAATACTCACTAACTTGAATTAAACTTAGCTTAAGGAAACTTCTACGTTTTACAACTAGGAGTGTACACTCGACAAGTATTAATAAGATAGCAAACCGGTGGTTCAGCCACTCACTGTCAGAGTAACATTGACCGGTCCTCGATTTATTTGGCGTTTGTTAAAGGAACATTAAACAAAAAACTTTCGCTGGAAGTGGGGTGGAGTTGGGAAGAGGTTCTTCTCACTGAGTGGTAAACATTTACACGAAGACGCTGCCGATGGATAACTCGCTTTTGCCTTTAACAAATCACAGGAGCTATTGCTCCATATGGGAAATATTTCAGTTGCAAAGGCGATGACTACATCTACCATTCCAGTGCTTTTAATGTTGTACTACTATTGGGACAACAGATGATGTATAATAGGTTAATATTTCTTAGACAAGCTTAAAGGAGTCAATTTTACAAGAACGACAGGCTCCTCTTTTGCATGTGCGACAATGTCAGACCAACAGTTCAGTGTATTCAAATTGAACCGCGAACTGTTAGGTTAAAAACAAATGATGGGTCCAGTAATAAACTAATTAATTAATTTTGTGTGTGTGTGTGTGTGTGTTCTACCTTGAGACGTTCAGGAAACGTGAAGTAGAGTATTGTCGTCCGCTGATGTGCGACAACTTCAGACCAGTCCAAAATCTGAATGACCGCACCGTGTACTCCGTCACAAGCGAATCATAAAGTCAATAAAACAATTAAAGCCGGTAGCAATGGTAAAAAAAAAAAAAACAGTCAGTGAAACTACATGTATTATGTCAAGATAGTATTACGCAGTGCATCGAGCTATTTTTGGTTTTCTTTTCAAAGAAATTTACGTTTTCGTCAACCTTTAAAAGGAGAAAACGTGAATTATTCTGATATCTCCCGACTTTCTTTCCCTATTTCGAATCAAACCGGAAATTGAATGGTTCCTTCATTACGCCTAGACAATGACCGAATTTGGAAAGTAAAGTTCTAGATGAATGGAACGATCATTTTTCAGAAGAAAGTCGATTGGTGCCTTCCCAGTGAATTGCACTTTACCGCGATTAAATTTTACTTTACATGTGTGTACTGATTTTGCACTAATGTATCTTGTTTGTTCTCAATAAACTGGTGATGGGATTTATAGCGGAGTCATTGATTTATTTAAATGCTCTCCTCAAAGCAATAACACACACACAACTAGCTAGTTCCTTAAAGCGAATGGCAACAATTTTGAATTTTTGGAAGCACTTTGATGGATCGATATAACCCGAACTTCCAATGTTACTTCCAATTGGGGCGTTTGATCGGGTAAATACGATATTTTCAGTATTTCTTTTTTCAAGGAAATTTAACTGTATTGAATCGATAACACTAAATTTAAACGCTCATTTTGATTTCCAAAACCCGTTACCATCAAAACGAGGACGAAAACTAAATTGGTTTTATTGCTTGAAAATAAAACTTAAATATATTTTTACTTGAGCCCTCCTCAGAACCATTTTGCTTGCAGGACCCCATCAGCGTCTGATTCATAACTACCAAACATATTTTACTGCAACATTGAAAAAAAAAAATGTCTGCAAGACTGGAGGGTTGTAAAGTACCCTAAAATAACCAAATGAGAATATCTGAAGACTGTTTCTGTAAAATACTTTTTTTCCTTTCAAGATCCCCAGATAATTATTATGTTTTCCAAGAAAAGGGCCTTTGTTCCTAGAAAAGCTTCAGTTCCCTAAAAGCCGTTATTTCAAGGTTCTCCATTTTCAGAACCTTGCTCTCCCAAGGGAACATTGCAGTTGAATTTCGAAAGTACAAGGGAATACCTCGAAATAGTTCGAAATTTGAGAGTCTAGGATTTGCCGTACATAATTACTGAAAATTTTTGAATATCGTTTTAAGCCAAGAGAAACGAAGATAAGGACAACGAATATTTCCAGAGTTCATGCAAAAACCTTTTCACTGTTTCTTTTTCGGTTAGATCTTCTGGAAGCGCTGCTTCTATAGACAATTCCCATCGAGTGATCTGTTTCTGGAAAACACCTACTTGATGAGATGGTCTCGAGTATTCCGTTACTTCATCAAGATAAACCGTCAAGTTCGACATAAAATCCCTTTCTGCTGAATCTCGTTTGAATTTTGTTGATTTGATGAAACGAATTAGTCGAACATCCTTCCATTGATCTTCTTTGACGACAAAAGGCCGTCCAGAATGCATTTGACTTCCCTTTCTAAGTACATCCTGATACTGCGCATACTTTGTATCCCGGGTCTCTTGCGGCGACATTTCGTAACGCGAGTGCAAAAGAAAGCGTATATCCGTCTCCAAACCATCAAGGATGATGTCATCATTTGCGCGAGTGTTATAGTGGGTCACGTGACCTTCTGGGTACCTTATGCCAGCGACTGCTTGGGCATCATTCCTGAGGTCACGATTTGGGCGTGCTTTCCAGGTTCGTTTTAAATCAACCATGCACCAGCGAAGATTTGGAAACTTGATGTCGATGAAACCAAGATTGTTGTCAAGTCGAACATAGAATTCAGTATCTTCACTACTTGGACAAATGTCCACTGTGTATTTCTCTATCATTTTGTTGTCGGGAAAAAAATTACTTTCGCGAAGAAACTTCTTTACCCTGTCTGGGAAATGAACAGAGGTGTAAAACGCACTTCTCGAAGGGTTTCCGCGCTTACGCTTTTTTCTGTTGCTTTCACACGCAACAGTGCGTTTTGCTCGTCGTTTTCTTCTACGAGCGCGTTCCTGCAGTTCGTCGACGAAGGACACTTCTCTAGGAATTGCACGTCGCCCTCTGGGTGGCTTAACAGTCTTCCTTTTGTTCGTCCTTAACATTGCAATGGATATGGGCTCACCGTCTTCCAGCAGCACATGTGGTACACTGAACATGTACACTCGCCCAAAGTGAACAGCACACTCAAGATGACCATGAATCTTGGGATCAAAATCTCTTTCAACTACCTGAAATAAAACATGGAAAACCCAAATCACGGACATCGCATTTCGCGTGCATGTCTTACATTCGGGCCGTTTGATAACGCTCTTAACCACTGACTGAGTGGTAGAATACGTAGTTGTTTTGTACCAAATAAAAGCCGCTGATTGAAAGTATTTACCACGTAAAATAGAAGGATTAAGAGAGCGAGATCACAGCTAAAATCAGCCTCAAAAAGGACGGTGTTAACGAACTTCTGTAGAAGAAAGATTCATACAGTTTCATTAAGGATACTTCCTACTGGTGGATGCAGCGGTGGCAAATTTTACGGGTAGGCGAGAACTTTTTCCGTTCTCAAATATAATTTTCGCTACATACATTTCTTTGTAAACTAAATCACCATGTTTGTCTCCAAAATTTGAAAAAACCGCTGTCGTTCGCGATTTCAAGCCATGTGGCTGAGTAATAATTCTCTTTCCTCATAAATTAAAAGCATTTTCAAGGAAAAGGGTGGCGCAGTGGTGAGAGCACTCGCCTCCCACCAATGTGGCCCGGGTTCGAATCCTGCTGTCGTACCCATGTGTGGGTTGAGTTTGTTGTTGGTTCGCTCTCTCGCTCCTAGAGATTTTTCTCCGGGTAGTCTGGTTTTTCCCTCTCCTTCAAAACCAACACTTCCAAATTCCAATTCGATCTGGAACGCACGGACACGTTTCAACGAGTTCTCAAGAACTCCTAAGTGCTCCGTGGGTAAACAAATTACAATTTACAATGCAATTATAGATATCAGTGATTTATGAGTGTAAGCTACATAACTATTTATATATTTGTTTGTTTGTTATTTACATGAATTCGCCAGTTCTTGGTAGGCCGGGCTCACCGCAACAGCGACTGGCACCAATTACTTCGGACCCGTAACAGTCCCTCCCCTGATGAAAGATAGACCACCGCACCTACTACATCCCCTATACTCTTTACGGACAGTTCGTGGGTTTTTTAACGTCCCACAAAATTTATATGTGTAAGGGTTGTGAGACGGGGCTCACGGTTTATCGTCCTTAGCAGAGAAGACTAGAAAGTCTAACCGTTTGCAGATGTATTTACAAAGGCAGCCAAGGGGTCTATCTAGGATTTATCGTTACGAGTGGGAGAAGGCCATGAAGTCCCTAGAGGGGTCCGGGGGCATGCCCCCCGGGAATTTTTTGAAATCAATATGCGCTGAGATGCAATCTGCTGCATTTTGAGACACAATTTTGAGAAATGTTACAGTGTGTCCACTGACTTCGTCGCGTCTGGATGATTTTTCCGATGTAGTTACTTACATACTGAAACGATAACAATATTTTTTGGGGGCAAGCTGGGCATTTGTTCTTTTCTTTTCTTCTTCTTTTTTTTTTTTTGGGGGGGGGGGGGGGGGCTTTCACCCCCCCAAATCCCTTAAAAAGAGGGGTGTGGGGGGGT
>BOPM01000090.1:1050327-1118401 GCA_022179025.1 Porites australiensis | reverse complement strand
AAACGTACTGTAATCACTATTTTCTAAAAAAATTTCTAATCTCCTGGTCTGGCCAGGGAGTCCGAATAATTGGCCAAATATAGGAAAAGCTCCTGGCTCGGGCGCGCAATACGTAACTGATACAACATTACTGACAAAAGTCGTCGAGATTAATCTTACCTTTCTAACTATATTAGATGATTCCCACGATGAAGCCAAATGCTACAGACTAAATATGCAGGAAGCCAATTTAGCTAAAAGCTCTGCAAAGCAGACTAGGCCTATAAAAGGAAGTGTAGCAGGATTTACGAAAACGCTATAGCCACCAATATTGCGGCCTTTTGACGGGAATAAGGCCAAAACGCGAGTTTTTTGGGGCTCCGACAAGCCCGAAAGTCACACTACAGCAGGAACGAAAACACTGAAAGGAAAATAGGGATAGCAAGATTAAGGGAAGGAAAATAATTTTTCAACGGCTGTTCTTAAGATTTTGAGCGAAAGAAAACGTTCTTGTTGAGTAACAATGACTGATGTGAGACTCGAGCGAAGTAGGGCTTTCAAAAATCCTGCTAAATATGAGTGATCAATTGTAGTTAGATCCTCAACTGATTAAAAAAATTCAGTGACAGATGACTAGGAAATCAAGCCACTGCCACTGTTTATGATCATTGTTAGTTGGTATTATTACTAGGTTCTCAGAATTCGGTTTCTCGCTGAAGTTTGTTTAAGTATTTCAGTTTCTAGCGTTCACTGGTCATTACAATTAGGTTAAATACTTCAGTTTTATAAACACAAGACGTTTGTTTAAAGAAAACCAGTCGTGGAGTCGACTTTTAATTTTGCCTTAGACCAGTGGCGGATCCAGGGGAAGGGCCTTATTTTAAGACCAAACTGAGGTCCCAAGGACTGAAAAAATTTTTTTGGAGACCGGTCCCCCTCTTATCTCAGGGTCTGGATGGCCGCCCCCGCCCCGCTCCCCCCACCTTTTTCTTAAGGTCTGAATCCGCCACTGTTGACTGCTCTGCATTTTTAATCTTTCCTTGCCGCTACAGATTAGTTAGAGAAACAAAAGGAGACGACAAATTATTCTTCTTCCTCTTCGGGAGATTCGTAAGCTTCTTCTTCAAAAGAACGGAGAACACAAGAAGCAATGACCATTTCGTCTTCTTCCTGTTAAAAGAGACAGGTAGATGAATAGCTATGGGAGTTTGCATTAAAAAAACGCATCATTAGACCAAAAATTTCATTTAACGAATGGAACAGTTTTGTTTTCATTTTCCGAAGAAAGAGGTTAACCTCGCGAGAGGTATACGTATTACCGAATTTTTGAAAAATTTTGCGTCGGGTACTATCCTTTCTCATTCGGCCCCTTTTGAGCAGAATAAGATAATAGCTATTGTATTATTTGATGACACACCGAATTAATTAGGCTCCACCAGCTTAGTCCTATCGGTTTTCAATAGATGCTTGGCAACCGTTTGAAGGGGATAGAGACAAGCAAGAATTGAGGCGCGCAAAGAAGGAGGGTGGGAACGCGCTCTCCTTATTTCCTTCTCGCTCTGTAGTGAGCCATTCATGTTTCCCTTTTCCATTCTCCCCTAGCCTACTAGCAAGCTCTCCGGGGCGCTCTCGCGACGAGGCTAATTCTCCTCAAAACGTCTGCCAAGTAGGCCAGTTATAAAATCATTCCTTGTGCTGATAAGTATAAACAACATATCGTCCAATGTAATAAGGCAATACAGATTCCAGAATGCCGGAAATATTTTTGCTTGTGGAATCTAGCTGGGCTTTGCAATCCGGAATACCGCTAACTACGGTTGGAATCCGGAATCCAAGTTCCACTGACAAGGAATCCCGATTCCAATACCTGGAATCCGGAGTCCACATTCCAAGACTGTGTTGGATTACCATATATGGGCCGATTGCTTGCTGGATAGATTCCATTATAATGTATGCAGGAAATTACGACTTACCGCTTTCTTCAGCTTTTCGTTTAAGGCCTGGAATTTAAAGACCGGTATCTCTGAAGACTTTCTTTTCTGAGTAAGAAGGGGCTGTGCAAAGAGAATAAAAATAAAACCATGAGAAACAAAAAACTCACGGGCACTGAAAATTTAAAACGATAAAAACCAATTTAATTACAACAAGCTGAAATGTTTTGTTCTTTGCGCATACACACCCCTAGTTCGATTGTTAGAAATTTTTGAGAGAGTCGTGTTAAAAATGAGGGAAAGCTTAAAATTTATGACAAATAACTGTTGCTTCATTAGAAGAACTTCAATTTCAGTACAATCAAGGCATAGAACAAATATGAGAACACGTCAATGGATCAAAGGCTACGGATGGTTGTTCCCAGAACTGGAGTCTTTGCAGAAGACTCTAAGCCGTGAGCTTACCGAAAGCCAAGGATCATCTAAGCAAGTTGCAGCATTTGGTCGCCTTCTGTATTGAGATATAAAAACAATGAACAACATTATATCATTTCTTAGCCTTCATGTAATTAATAGTTTATTTCTTTAATTAAATCTGAATAGGGACCGGACTCGTGAATCCAAAAACGGATTTCTTTCCTAAATTCCGAGAACATTTATAGTATATTCCCTGAGTGATTAAATTGAATCAAAGCTAAATCGGAATTTTAGGATTTATGATCCTGTTATTTTCTTTGGGGTATATCATGGCAAGCAAGTTGTTCATTGAAAATGTGTTGTTTCTGCAAGTTTACTGCTGGCTACGTTTCTTTTTAAGTGACTAATTATATAATTTAGGCGCATGGCTCAATTTAGTCACCTCGCCACCGACGATCTTGCTACCAAATGGTCGACTCGCCACGTAACTAACTAACTCGCCACCATTAAGTTGACTCGCGCTACCAACTAATTGCTCTGAAATAACTGACACACATTAGTTACAACAGAACAATGAACGACGTACTTTATAGCTAATACTAATAATATTAATAGGTTCCGCGCATGTGAAGTTCGCCGGACGTTTAAAAGACGACGTATAAAAACAAAAAAAAGATTTAGAAAGAAAACGTGGCATGAGACTCCTGCACGTTCCAAACTAAAGCTTAAAGTAATGACGTATTTTCAAACCTCCAGTTGCTGAAACACGTCCCACAAAATCACATGAGTTGGAATTTGTGTAGCTTGACGGGACCTATCTCTTTCCAAAGATCAATACTTCAGTTTAACTCTCTCCCCAACAAAGGACCCTTTAAGAGGTGACGTGCAGAACGACGTTCCTAGTGCGCTTTCTTTTCCCCTCCCCCAGCCTCCTAGTTATCACAAAGAGGCTTCTTCATGGTGGTTAAAAAGGCTAGTCGTGAAGGATATGCTATCGAGACTTACTCGGGCTGACGAACGAGTAGTTTTTTTATCAGGTTTTCGGCCTCCTCAGTGGCATTACGGAATAAATTGGTTGGCATGACAACATTGGCAGCACGGACTTTTGCAGCAACTTTTTCGTCAACATCTTCGTCATCATCAGCGTCTTCCACTGTGAAAGGCAATGTTGCACTCAGTCTGTTGATACAAACAAGGATGAGATGTCAGTCAATCAATCTTATAATCAATAAATTATTTTTATCGGTTAATTTGGCATGGCAGCTCGGATGGGGGATTTCTTTAAGTTAAGCTCTTTGTCCATAACAACTTCCGCCACCCTATCTGCGGATAGAATAAGTACAGATTCCCATTATTATTTTTCAGTGTTCTCCGCTGATTGTAGATAACAAGCAACTTAGTCTGATTTTGTCCTTACTCGTTTCCCCTGCCGGGGATGTTGGGGTGGGGGGGGGAGCTCCCATTAATTTCTGATAGCTGTTGTGCCGCCCAAGGTCTCAAACGCTGACCCTACCTGTTTAAGGATGAGACAAACGAAAACTGAAACCCTACTTAAGGCCCAAACCTGAAAAAAGAGGCCCAGTTTAGGCACTTGAATTGTAGCTGATATAACACAAAGCCGACAAGGACAAAAATGACACCCCATTTAAGGATGGAAACCCTCAAAACCATACCCTATTGAGCGGCACATACCTGTCTTGCCCATATAAGGCATTCCCCCTGGCTCGTTTCTAAAAGCTTACTTAATTTTAAGCCTCTTCTCATCATAATCGTAACAGCGACGCTAAAATGAACGCTTATGATATAATTTTGAGGACATTTGACTGCAACAAACTTTGTGGCTTTTAAAAGGGAACTTTAGATCTTTGATGAAATGAAAGTGATGTAATATTCATCAATGCATGGACTCAAGCTGATTGAATTTTCACATCGATTCACGCAGGCCATTTCTGAGTTGTCCCAAATGATTGTTTATTCTCATGCAAATAAAACTCATTTTGACAACAAAAGTTTTGTATTTAGCCTCGTATTGAAACTCGAGAATGGCCAATTGAAATAACTATCACTTATAAAGGTTATTAATTGAAAGGGCTCATGAAAACCTACAGTATGTAGAGTAGTATCCCCACGCTCCACACATCCGCTCCCCAGTGAGTTAGCTCAAAGTTGAGGACCTCAGGTGCTGAAAGAAAAGTGCAAAAGAGTAAATTGCAAAAAGGGAGAACGACTGAACTTACGTCACTTATTATCGGAATAAATAGTGGCTGGTCAGGACAGAGCAGACCAGACATCAATGACGCTCAAAGCTAGAATATTCCAGCCAATAAGAACAAAGCAGCTGCTCGCGTCTACAAATTATTTCTTTATATCACTGGCGATGCTGGATTCACTTGACCAAACATGTGGTAATACGGAAAGTCTTGGGGCAATAACGCTTATTTTGCACGAGGTTAGACTGGTGTGGGGGCGCTTGATCTTAGTTTGAAGTGTTGCTCTCTCTGTCTTTTGTATTTCACTCCAATATCAGGAGAAATTCCTTATTTCTTGGCGGAAAAAAGGCGCTCCTTATCAGTAGCTCTTTAAGAGAGGAGCGACTTGGCAAAGCTTTGGAACGAATGTGAATCGAATGGCAAGCGTGAAGACAATACAGCTGCCTGCATGCGAAGCAATGTTTTACTGGAGTGATAAGGCAAGAGGCAGAACTGAGCAAGAAGCGAGATCAAGAGGGGTTACGAGAGGGGAAACGTTTACTTTTTTCATTTTTCTCCCTCCCACCGCTCTTTTTTTTTCGCTCTGGTATCCAATACCTTTCCGCGCCTCATGTGCAGTTGTAAGGAAACGACTGTTTTGCGGGCTAAGAATACGGGTGTTACCCGTAATGTGTGATTAGCATACTACTAACGTCGACAGTTAAGACTAAGAAAGATAATTTTAGTTCAACTTTTGTCGCTCCTTGTGGGGACTTTAACGGTTACTCCCTGTACTCACCTGTGAATTCTGTCACTCCAAAAGCGTCAACCAATTGACCTTCAGGAGACTTGATCCGCCTAGCATTTCCATAATCGATGAGTGTTAACTTGAAATCTTTTGACATTAAAATGTTCGCAGGCTATTGACATGAAAAAGGATAAGAAGCTAAGCAAATGTGCCTTGAGAATGCAAGGAAATCCTTGCCAGAGAGCATTATCTTTGCCAGCCTTGTTTATGTTAGCAGAGTAGCCGAAGCAGTACTGAATCCCCCGCCCTCATGAAAGATTGACTGCAGCAACGGGTTCAATATCCGCCACTCTTTTTGAACAACCGTCAGGGACGCTTCCTTTGAATTTATGAAAGGGGGACAAAGGAGTGAAGGTCATTTTGAGTTCGTAAGATACCCGATGGTGGAAACCGCTTGGGTCGTTTATTCAACTGCGAGGATCATTTCCACTTTCATGTCTTTATGCACAGTTCAAAATATGAGTCACTTCATATATCTCCATTCATTTCATTTGCACTGTCGGGTATATTAGGAACTCACAATGGCCTGCTCTCCAGCGGGCTTGATTAGCTAAATGGATAGACCATTGCGTCCGGTCATCGCCAAGGTCAGGGTTCCATTCCCGGTCAAACCTGAATTAATTTTCAGGTTCTTTTTCAACCACGTAGTTTGAGGATCATTCCTCATTCTGCATCATTAGATTAGACAAACATCACAGGCATAAAAACTACTTAAAGCGTCAAAGAAAGGAACGAAGTAGAAACAAAGATTTAAGGTCACAACTGCGAATCGAACTCCGGACCTCCCGCACAGAAAGTCGTGCTAATCCTTACTTTCTCTCTAACCTGATTTTTTTATACTTGGTCAGCGGCTAACGAGCAAGATGGCCATGTTTTTTGTCGCTCTCTTTGATTCTGCAATTAAAGGTTTTTATCCTTGCCTATTTATTAGCACCTACAATTGTTTCTTATATTACTATGTTATTTTAGGCGCCCAATATTAGTTGACCAAGATAACTCAAGATGGGCCTCTCTGCTTTCCATTTTTTATTTTTTGCTTCTCTCTGACAAAAGTATCAGTAAATGTAATGATCCTAAATGTATTTTATCTATCACCTATTATAAACTTTCTATGACTGAGGGCACTGACGTTTGTCTGAGATTTATCTTCTATTATTGTTAATGGAATGAGAAAAAAAAAATCAATGAAAATGAAAAAAGCTCTAATAGGTCATTTCCGAGTTGCCATGCAAATGAAACTCATTAATACAAGAACGTTTTTGCACTTGGCCTCGTTTTGAAAACGACAGTTTTTGGAACTCAGAAATAGCCTATTACCCCCTTGGTGGTCCAGTCAAGGCTTCTACCTCGCAACAAACGAGAGCTAGCTCAGCTAAGGAGGTAACTGGATTGCAAGAGATCAATGTCTTACCCTGATATCAAGATGTACAATATTCTGCTTGTGCAAG
This sequence comes from Porites australiensis, assembly GCA_022179025.1. Lineage (NCBI taxonomy): Eukaryota > Metazoa > Cnidaria > Anthozoa > Scleractinia > Poritidae > Porites > Porites australiensis. The sequence continues at coordinate 1,111,629 of BOPM01000090.1, read as the reverse complement.
TAGGTTAGCGCTTCAATAAGTTGTGCAATTATTAACGAGGCCTCCTCTTCACTGGCTTTGGATCTTCCTCCAAGGAATTCAAGTACATCTTTGCCTTCGACTCTTATAAGATAATAGAAACATTACACGCGCAGGTTAAATTGCTCGCGTTCGGCAGACATATTGTCATAAAACCATTCCACAGGGTGGTTTTCATTTTTCAGTAACACTGAGCCACAGCCGTACTAAATAGAGACAGGGTAAATAGACAATCTTACATCACTTGGTACATCTACTACTTTCTAAATAATTTAAAATTACAATGTTCTATGCTAAGCTATTTAAAGCGTTATACATTTATAACAAGTTATTACAAATAGTGATATTTACATACAGACAGACACTCGAACACATGTTTCGTTATCAATTTTTGGGTTTCAGGCTTCTCGTAAGCGGGATTTAGTAAAAATCTGAATATTTCATTTGGTGACACATTTCGTTCACTCTTATAAGATGCTCATTTTTCAAGTTATCGAATAGGATCACGTTTCTTTTTTCCTGGTAAGCGGAACATACATTTAAAAAGTGATATTCATCCTCCGTTTCTAGTTTACAAACTGGACATATTCTTTCTTCTGTCCTTCGCCAGATAAGGGTAAATATTTTATAACCCAGATCGGATGCTACAGAGTAAGTGTGCTAAGACCCTAACTAGCCAAAGACAAAAGAGGCGCTGATCATGAGAATGATGCTTTAGCTCCTAACTCATATTCTACAAAGATCCCTTTATAAAGAGGATGCGAATATTAATACTTACTGGTCCATTAAAATCACGACGTATTTTTGAACGATGTATCCATCCTTGGCCATCAACAGCTTGTCGTGTTTGAATGTCTTCATGATGTCAAACTCTTGCTTGGCATTTTTGTCAGTTTCAGACTCGTATTTGATCAGCTTGGCTACAAGTTTCTTTTCTGTTTTCTTAGCAGAGCATGTTTTGATCACCGCATACTTTCCTCTGTTAAATGAATTTTAGGTCATATTTATGGAGCTAAAGCAGAGACGTTTTATAAGCGACAAACTTTAACAGAAAGTGAGGCCATTTGCCTTTCAATATGTGTTAACGTTACCAAAATTAATTGTATTGCTGGGTCTCCTTACTCCTATAGAAAGGATTCGCTCAGAAAATAAGCAAAACCACGTCTCAAGAATGCAAAAAGTCCACTTCCGGTTCTCATTCGTGCTTCTAAAACGTCTTTGCTAAAGCTTCTTAATTGGTTGAGCTGACTGAGAGCAACCTTGGGGGAGCATATGGGAATCCCCGCGTTTTGGGCATCCCTATTTCCAAAACCCTAGTGATGTGGGCATCCCCTTCTCATATCACCTTAACGATTTGGGTTAGGGTTAGGGTTAGGGTTACAGGGGATATTCATAGCTCTAGGGTTTTGGGAATGGGGATGCCCAAAATGCGGGGATGCCCATATCACTTTGACGTTAACCTGCGTGGCAGACTTTTGACGCGCCCCATATCCCCATTCCCCTTTCCTTAAAGAGGATACAATATTTGCCATGACCAACGGGCCGGATGACGGAGGGCGTGACTTGGAGGTTAAACATGGAGTTGGTAAGCGCAAAGGTGCAACCCGCTTTCCGTAGGGCCGTGGCCAGCGTAGCTGGCGAGATAGGCCCTCGCAGCTTCACCGCTCGCTTCGCGTACAGGCTCCTCCGCCGAGAAAGAAGAAAATACCACGGCGACAAGAATCCTTCCAGCTACGCAGGCTATGAGCTGAATCGTTTTTGATCCGCCTGTCGCCAGAATTAAGAAGCCAACATTAGGCTCTCTTCTCCGCCGAATCTCCCGCTGGGTGTTCCGATAAAAATGACAATAATGAAAAAATAGAAAGTGCGCTGGGGAAGATGGGAAGAGGATTTTGTTCCCCTTCTCCCCAGCCTCCCTACGATGCAAAGCAGCCTCTGCAGAGGAGAGAGAGAACCTAGGGAGGGTGATTGGCCCCTGGTGGTATTGTTAAGAAAGAATTCTACGCCGAGGAGGTCTTTAAGGGCTTAATTTGAAAATTGAAATTGAAAAAATTGAAAATTGAAATTGAAAAATTTAAAATTGATCGGTCTAATGAAAGGCTTTTTTAATAAAGCGAAATGGCATCTGACTGGTTCTTGAAAAACAATAAGGATCAATACAGTTACTCTGCTGGGTTTTGTATCAATTATTACTCAGTCTCATGCCTGAGTGGACTATACGGGGATGTGCCAGTCAAGAGGTTATACCTTCTGCCACTTTGACTCTGGAACTGGTTATCACCTTTTTTTGGACAAGTGGCTATTTTATTGTTCTCTTGTCTTGAGCTCTAATGGAAAAGAGTCACGCACAGCCAGCAGCACATCTTCGTAGGACTGTGAAGGAACTCCCCCAAGGGGCGTGATTTTGTAGCCTGCGAGGTTGAGGCGCTAGAAAGGGAGGGGCTAACACAGTGCATGTGAGAACGCCCAGCACTTCCTTTCCCTTCGGTCCTTCAAGACCTTTTCCTTAAATTACATATTAAAACAGATACAGTGGGCTCAAATAAAGAGAATTCTGAGTTTGAAGACTTGAGGTAAATACTTGAGCTACAAAAATGGTAGCCCTCCCCTCAAAGGCATTTTTATAAAATGGCCCTCCCCAAAGTGAGGCTAAAAAAATTGTGGCCCTCCCCCCAAACATAGTAGCCCTCCCCCCCGCTAAATAATGACCGGTCCCTTACGAATACCTTCCAAACGTCATGTTAGTAATTTTGCAATAAGTAAACATCTCCAATTTTAAAACACAGACATGTTTAATGGAAATTAAAAAGAGATGTATTTTAAGCATGTTTATCCTGGTGGTTTAGTCGAATATTTAACTTTGAAAAGGTCTTCTGTGATATCGGGTGCCATCTTCGAAAATATTTTATCCCATTAAATTGTTTATGAAAACTACTGTCTTAAAAACAAAACTTTTGAGACTTAAAATTATTTCTTGTCTGTTGTCAATCACAGTAATATACTAAAATGATTCGGTTACGAGTTAATTGCAAATGGGTATTTCAAGTAAATTCCAGATGGTAATGCTCCGCGCCAGAAAAATAGAAGTGGCTTAAGTTGTCGGACTATTCCATTTACAAGACAGGTTAATGTTTTCCCTTTTAGGAAGGATATCCTGCAATCTTAAATAAAACAGCCACAAAGATTGATTATGGCGACCCCGGGGTCAACATAAAACGGTAAATGGAGAAACGTGACCAGCCAGTAAGAGCTGCGCAAACTTCACAGTTGTATAAACACAATGAGGTCTATTTTTCCTTTGCTGCATAGCTTCAAAATATTCGGTACTTCCTCGAAAAAGAAATTTAAGTTTCATGCTCAAGTATTGTTACACTTATCGATTGAAATGTCCATAGGAATTTTACACACTTGATGCTCAAAAGCTGTGATGGAGGCCAACCACCTCCCACCGCCCATCCCCTCTGGATTTTTTTAATCATCTTTAAAGAATAAGTAAGTTGTAGAAAGGCTGCTATAGGCATACGAAAGGTGCCATTTTGACGGAAGGAGAAAACGAGGAATAAATACGGATATAATAGAATAGGGCTAAACCTCCGAGAGGAGTCAGCCCAAACAAATTAAATAGACGTCCTCTAGGCAGCAAGAAATTGCTTAATTCCAAGGCAAGTTAAAGCGTGAATTGTACGATGAGGAATTTAAGAAGATGAAAATATATGCATTTACTGAAAAAAAGCTTGCAGTAAATTCCATCATTGGCGGAAGTATGAGGTTCCTGTGTCCATAAAGTATAAACAAATTCGACGCGACCGTACCGTCACTTCTCAATGTAACTTTACACTACTTACAAAGAGAAAACAAAGTATTTTGCATGCAAACCGTGTCAAACATTTTCTAAGTGGAATTAGGCGTGCTAAAACCTTCTTTAGCGGTTAGTTTTTCTCGTAAATCGCAAGAGATACATTTCACAATCATTCAAGTCATTAATAGTTGTAATTTTTGTGTGAGTTTAAATCAAATCACTTTAAGCTCGGTTCCAATTGATAAATTCTCAAAAAAGACTTTAAGAAACGTATATTTACCTTCCAATTTCCTCACCAAAAGCATAATATTTCTCCGGATTCGCTTTTACTAATTCCATGTTGTTTTAGCTAAAACCCCTGAGCTGACTTTAAGGACGATCAAGGACTAGCCAAGAACTTTCAGATAAGATGTTTACTGAGAGTAAAAGACACTGATATTCCTTTGAGAGCATTTTTGACAGACATTCGTGACTTTTGATTGGTTATCTGCATACTACAAATGCTTCAAAAGAATTCGTGGAACTAAGTGACGAAAGACAAATGTGTTCGTGACCTCTTTATTTTCTTCCCTAATTGCTGAGCTAAGTGTTACGTTCCACAAATTCTGATATTTAAGTGGTGTCTGGACTGATTGACGGATATGTCAAAATTGCGAAGGTCTTTAAATTTATGCAGTGTAATAGCCCATTTATCATAAATTGCAAATGTAACACAGCAACATTTGGAAGTTTTCTTTTCGTACAAAGTCAACAACTTTTTGATGATGGCCAAAAGCTAAACTGAATGACCTGTCCAAACCCCGCGGTGAGGCATGTGAACTCGGACGCTGCACTAAGAAAAACATTTCTCATTATTTTTCCACTGTCTTTACTCACGTGTTTGTAATTTTTCTCAAATTGCGCGCAGTAGAGTCATCTAGGGAAATCAAAGACCGTACATAGTTCTGTCCCATTTTGTCCTTGAGCGTTAGGTGGGGTGGGGTGGGGTGAGTGGGGGGCTAATCGATGTTCGTCGTCTTAGCTACGGGTGCAAATTGCCTAATTTGGTCGCACTTAGGATGTTCAGTACGAGAAACTAATAATGTGCCCATACAGGTATAGCTTAGGTATCTGCTAAAGGAAATATCTGGGACTTATAATAAAGAAACTGAATTTATGCTGGAGAAAATTCTCTCTTCACTTTTTATACTACCTTCCTGACTAACGTTTTTCTTTTGGATGTTGAATATTCGGCAATAAACACTTTGACAAGACCTGGAGGATCCTTCACATTCTTCTCAGTCAGTTTCGTAAGAAGTCTATGGTTTCGTACGGTTTTCATAAAACGCCTTTAAACGTTATTGGTGAATATGAGTGGTATATTAGGAATTGGGATGGGATGGGCAACGGAAACATCTTTCTACTTCAGAGGAGTTTCAATCCTTGGTGAAGCTCAAGCAATTTCCACTCCTCTCTCTAGTGTGGTCTTGTTCCTTCCCGATAGGTCTTTTCGGGGATGGCCGAAGAGCGGGCTCATTTTCCGAACAGCGGTAGTCGGTACGTAGGAGCTTGAGCCTTATCACGTGACAAGGGAGCCATGATGGTGGCCAATACAAGGAAAAAGTTCAATGTCATGAAAGATATTAATCATTGTGGATAATGTGTATTAAGAGTTTAGTTTTATCGTTTGTCTCACGATTGGCACTTTGATATTGACGATCAATATTAAAGCCTTTTAGTTTATACAAGAGAAAGTTGTTCCGAAAAATTTACGTGCTTATGGAGTTTAGTTCCAGCGGGGAAAATACCTCTTACCAGGGTTATGGGCTCCTGCTCTTACTGAATATGGCAGCCGTGAGAAACATGCAACCCAGTGATCGTGAACTCAAGCAACCGATCGGGTGGTCGCTTTGACGGTTGACGGTTAAATTGTTTCCAATTCTGACGATTGAAGGTTGAATTTTAACGCTTTTGACGGTTGACTGTCATTAAGTGGAAATTTAGTACAAGAGTGAAAGTAAATATCAACTTCTGTTTAAACTTCAATTAATTAACTTTTGTGTTTTGGAGGTTGCCTTGGCCTTTCACTTATTGAATTTCAAAATATTTTCAAACAAAAGCAGTAATTTAATGTCTAGAGAGAGTGTTTTTGAAAACATGGGAACTGGCTTTTCCAGTTCAAAGATTCTTCAGGAGCGTGAAGATCAGCTAAAATAGCGAAATTTGAAATACCTGGAAATTTTTTGACGGACAATTTTGAATTATATGAAGGAAGATCATCGCAGTTATATACGCAGCTTTGGGAGTTGCGAAAAGAAATACAATAATGAGCTGCATTTTAGACGTTTGACGGCTAGCGGTAGACCTTCTTACAAGTAAACCGTGAAAAAAAGAAGGAAAGAACGTTAACGGTTCCATTATATATTGACGAAAACTTATCCTAGAGAGATATTTTTGTTTTAAATAAACTGTAGTCTTCTTTTTGGGAAAGTAGTTGTCATTTCTACTGAACCTCGTCCATTTGTCGTCGCCGGCCTGGATTTTTTCCTTGGAAAATGGGAGCAGCGGGAAAAGCCCTGGGGGCGAGTTTGATTTTAGCTTGCTTGGGATTCCTGTGCTGCATAAATTATTTTGGGGATTTTCGCGCGCGTGCATCTCAGACGGTATTGGGCTCGAGTGCTCATGGGACAGCATTCCGAATGGAGCTTCCTTGCCTTACACGGCTCATGTCGCTGGTTTAGGTTACATTTAGCAACAAAATGCAGGCAAATCAAACGGATGTTCCACCCGAAACATACAGCTCAAACAACAGTGTCGTTCTTTACGTTCAATTACAAGGTGAGTCCCCCGAAAAGCTAGAGACAATCGGCGTAAACAAGACCGAAGAGCGACTGGAAGAAGAATCGGAGACTGAGGAAACGACTCCTTCGTCAGATGATCTCGAACAGTTTGCGAGGGAATTTAAGCAGCGAAGGATCAAGCTTGGTTCCTCCCAAGCGGATGTTGGAATGGCTTTAGGGACATTGTACGGAAACGTGTTTAGCCAGACCACGATTTGCCGCTTTGAGGCGCTGCAGTTAAGTTTTAAGAACATGTGTAAGCTTAAACCGTTGCTCGCAAGATGGCTCGAGGAAACGAACAACAATAATGGAATTCCTTGCGGAGTGGACAAAGCTACCTCTCAGGTTGGAAAACGCAAGAAGAGAACCTCCATCGAGAATTCAGTGAAGAGTGTTTTAGAGACACATTTCTGTAACAATCCGAAACCGACCGCTCAAGAAATTGCCTCGCTGGCCGAAGATCTTCAGTTTGATAAAGAGGTAATTCGAGTTTGGTTTTGCAACAGACGACAGAAGGAAAAGCGCATGACTTCGTTGGTCACTGCTGCCAGTGAAAACGCGATAAGCGAAAACGAATGACGCTTCCCATGCAATTGAACTGTGTGTGTTGTCCACGGTAACTGTTGATATTTTAACAGTCGGAATGTTTATATTAATGTTCGGAAAATATCTATTAAGACTCGTAACACATCGGAATTGTGGTACACTCATTATTTTTGTGTTTCGCTCTACGATTGAATATTCTTTACATAAGGGTAAGGTATTTGGAAAGTATCTGTAAGTTGGGCATGAAGCATTATATAATCTTTTAAAATTTTTTTATTAAGGTTTTATCCAGTTTCTTTTGGGTTTTGTTATTGAATTAACCGAAAACCATTTGTAAGATTTAGGTGGCCTTGATACTACAGAAACTCAACAATTGTAGTTTGAGTGGTCTTTAATACTTTCATCAGTAAATTTGAACGGTACAAACTGTTTCAGCTAGATACATTGGGTCATATTTTACTTTGATTTCCTTGTTACATTGACTGGCTCAATGTTTCAACCAGCGAGTATGCATCAGTCAATTCCAGCTGAACCCAGCACCCCCCCCCCCCCACCAGAATACTGCGGGGCATTTGACCACCTTGTCAGTGCCGGGGGTGGGGCATTTGCAAATTTTGTGCTGCCTGGGGGCCAGGCCCCACCCCGGGGCCATTCCCAAGCTTGACACACATGCAGTTTCCTATCAGATTATAGCTACAAAGAGGATTTCACTGGGAAAGAAAGCAGATTGGCTCATCTGTCAAGGACAGGAAAAAATTGAAGAGGGTTGTAAGGGTATGTTCTTGATTTTATGCATGTGTTTCTTCATTGGTTATCAAGCCAGAATTACACAGCGAAATCGGGAGCTGTTGACGTGAATCAACGTTTTTTGGTTATTGAATCAAATATCTGTTAATGTTTTTGGAAAACATCCTTTCATATTTATAAAGCTATTCATAACATATAACTTTACAGCACTCTATTAATTTTAATGTCAAACATTTAAAATCAATACTAAAATTATAAACTGGTGCATGTTGTTGTGGCGTGAAATCTTAATTAGAATCATGGTGCTATTACAAAGGAATACGTTAATTGAAAGAAAAAATTGCACATTAAAATGCTTAAAACGGCAGTATTCGACTGTGCGATCGGTGGAAAATGTTGCAGTGTTGACGGAAGACGGTATTTGCCCTCTTTTTTTCGTCCCACCCAGGGGGATTTGACAGCTCAAGAGCCCCCACCCCCTGGAATTTACCATCCAAGGCCAAAGTGGTGGGGGGGGGGGGGAGGCTGGGTGCAGCTGGAGTATTTTTCTGTGAATTTTGGACATGGCCCAGGAGGTTCACTTTGACATAGCAACAAACAGCAAAAGAATCTCCCTACATAAGGACTTTGTAGCCAGTGGAAGGGGTAAATATTGGACAAGATGAAGGTAAATGTCGTCCCTGTATCCTTGTGAAAGAGTGTGATTTTTATGTTAACGGGCCTATAATAAAGCTTTGTGTTTACAGTAATATGCTGTCAGAATTGTTGTCATTTGGTACGTTCTTTGCCATGGTATATGGATTATGGGCCTTTTTCCCAAATAAAGGCCAGCCCCTAACTTTGAGAACCACTTGGCCTCCATCATTGTAAGCCGTGGAACTTTGTTTTTGCCTTGTCACTCCTCTGCTAGGAGTGTATTAAATTTTCATACAATATGATGCATTCTGGATCTTATGCACCTGTCAAAATCCTGCCTAAGGATTGGGGGTGGGAAGAAGGGGGGGGGGGGAGCTTATGAGAATTTAACCTATGGTGGTGAAAGTGAAAACTCACCAAGCAACAAATGCATGCATGAGTAAATTATGAAATTCGCTGCAAGTAGGATCTCATTGTTCTAAAATTCAATAACACACCCTTTTATTTGTAATCTTAATTTACATTTTGCCTGTCTGAGACTTTGGATGTCTATTAGAACACATCCCTTGATGTCTCATCTGCAAATCATGCATAAAATATCTACAACTTTAATTGTGTCGTTATTTGGTATAATCATGTGTTTTTACTATCTTAATCAAATGGTATACTGGTGCAATTAAGGAATAATTTTGCTTTTGTTTTGTCCAAATTCTGATAATCTCCCTTGTCTGAAGGTTGTGGAAATTATTGGAATTCAGACAAAAAACGTGTTGAGATTATTCCTTAATTTCATTTGTCACCATTAATTTAACATACTTATTTTTATTTCTAACATATATTTCAACATTGATCATCACATTTATAACAATACAGTTGAACCTCTAGCCATTACTGTCAGCCACCTTTCCACAACTTTCAATTAACTCTGCAAGCTTGTGAAAAGACCTCACTGTAGTGTTTGAATACTGCAGTCTGTCAGTTTTTATCACTTTCATCATTAGAAATATTTTTTTGTTATATCGAATGTGGAAAGGACTATTTTAGATGAAGGTCTTATCAGTGGTTGTGGAGAGCTTACTGTAACTTTCTTATTGAGAGGAAATCTCCATCAACATTGGGAGCCCATGGTATACTTATGTGTCTGATGTGAACCTTTGTAATTGTTTTTAGCAGACAACCTGTATAGCTAAATATGTGTAAATGATTTCTTAAGTTCCCATGTTTTAAGTATAACTAACCTGTATTAAATGGTCACCTCTATTTAGTGGACACCAGCGAGCAGGGTCTTATGGGTATCTGCCCAAAACAGGTTTCACTGGTTGTTTCTTATTTACAAAAATCTGGTTGGGAAGTGAATGGGACCTGACTCTTTGGGTTGTTACAGTGGAAAAATGTCCATATCTACAAATACTTCATAATTGCTAAAAATGTCACTTTTGACTATAAAATTACAGATGGTTACGCATACACATTTATATTACACCATTACACATGTGGGTGCCCTGTGGTTGAACTAAACATGACACAGCATACATTACTTATGACCAATTGCAAACATAACAAAATATAGTTAAACTGGACAGTCAAATCCTGATCAAAATCAAAGGTGCTTTTAAAAAGGTGTAAAATTTGATACCAGAATGTTGTAGGATGTTCTTTGTCAGCAGAGAAGAGTTTAGGGAGGGAGGAGGACAAAGATCCCAAGGCAAACAGGTATGCCACTGATCTCTTTGGTTGCAGGACAAAAGCCCCAAGGCAAAGGTGTATGAGCTGCTGAACAGGGTATGGTTTTCGCAGTCTTCAGTCTTATTTATTTCTGAGTGTACGATTTCAATATAATAGTTGTTTAGCGTCTAAAACAGGGTGTCTTTTTGGACCGGAACCCTTTTAAAGTGTGTAAAGTTTGTTGCAGTTAAAAGTAAAGCTTAATTCTGTATGTGAAATGAAATGAATCAAGGTCATGAAGTAAGGTCTTTGTCTTAAACAGGGTAGCAAAAAGAACCATTTTTCTTTTCTACGTTAAAAACTCGCAAACTTTGTCTCTTTAAAAGAAAGCTCAAAACAATTTTACTTAATGAATTTTAATTTAGTTTGTATATTTCTTATATTTGTAAAGCGTGCTGAGATTATGTAGCTGTGGTCTATAATAATTTTACCATTATTATTATTACCCAGCCTTCCTTAAGTGCCCCTCCCCTTCCTTAAGTGCCCCTCCCCCTCGCTGTCCCCACAATCTGAACGCCTGGGACAGGCCAGAGAAAGACAAGGAAATGGAACTTCGGCCATCATCTCCACCTTTGTTTTAGATGAAGAGTCAAGAGTAAAGCACATTCTTTACGTGCGTAACACGTAAAGAGACGACCAATTTGCTGACCGTCGGAAGTTTGTGGTTTCCGGACAGTGTTGATGCTACTTGTATTGCAGATGATCTCTAGCCAGATATGGCGTAAAATTTAAAAGACCATTTTGATAGAGGTAAAACTGACAGCAGAATTTTTTTGGCAAGTCTTAAAACTGACCACAACACAGAGGTCTTAGCTTTTGTCTCTTTTAGCCCAGATATCGACATGCAACTTTTCACACGATCACAACATTTCCATATTAAAAGAATTAGTTGACAGAACTTGATAAAAGAGCAAGGCATTTTCCCTTTGCTGATTATTTGAATTAATTCTTTTACCCTTTTCTTTTCTGAGGAACTGAGTTACGATTGATAATAACCTTAAAGAATTTTGCTATCCAAAGTATTAACCCATCGCCCGATAACACCACACCTTCAGATATTACCCACTTAGGATGCTAAGTGGAGAGAGGCAAACAAATTTTGAAGTAAAAAAGGGAAGGTTCAGTTTTGCCCTTGGCCTGTGCCACAGACGAAACTAAAGCTAACCCACAACATTCCGGATGTCTTTTCGCGCCGCCACGAAAAGCAATCCGGTATGGTACGAACACCTATAATTATGTGACTCTCCACTTCAGAGATCAACGCGGCGCAGCTTCGCTCCGTTACAGAAACCGCGCCAAAATCACCGTTCTTACGTGTGAACTGAAGCGCTATATCCGGTCTGATTTTCGCGCCGGCGCAAAAGCTACTATCCGGTATAGTGTGAACGCAGCCTAAACCTTTGGTTAGATTACGTCTGTAACGCCGAAGCGGGGGAGGAGGGGGGGAACTCCCTTATAAAAGAGGCGGCGATGCTCGTCGTCTCGCTTAGGGGGTGTAGATATCGGATTTTGGTCTCACTTAGTGTGTACTAGGCAAAACGCCATTATATTTAGCTGAAAAGGTTTCTTTTAGGGTTGTACGCAAAGAAATATATAAAATAAATATTTTCAATTCGTTTTATCCACTCGATTCTTGTAATCAAAGTTTGAAATGGTCTCTTTTCTGGTCTAACAAGGGTGGGCCACGCCCAGAATGGTTCAAGGGCTTAATTCAAAAATTACGACGAGCATTGACGTCCCTCAGGGGTTCCCTCCGGGCTGTAACTGTAAAGCAGGCTAATCTGGCCTTTAACCCTTGAACGTCCGGTGGAAAGTCAAAAGAGCTAAAAAAAACATCACTGAGCTTTAATGAAACAATCAACAATCAAATTTATACTTCGAAAATAAAGTTTATTAGATTCTGATATCGGCATAAAAAATGCATGGCAAAATTAAATATCTGAAAAATCGTTCTTGAATCATTTGATGGCAAAATAACAGCGGACACAAAATAATTAAAAAAAAAAAATAGGAAATTTTCAAATTTTACTATCGCTACCATTGTACTCATTATAACTAGAAAGTTTTCAAAACATATACTTACAAAAATATGCACATTATCTAGGGTGCTTCAAAAAAACATTACAAAACTATACAGCCGCCTTCCAGTACGAATTAACAATGTTGGCACTTCCTACAAAAATAAATACCTCTTGCGGCCGTACAAAAATAGTAAGGATATACGTGACATTTAATTTCATAAAAATGGTTACAAATTTACTTTTAAAGTGCTATAATTCAACTATCTGTGTTTTAACTGAGTAACGGCAGCTAAGCATTACACTGCTGTTAGAAGGGAATGTGCCTTTTGGCCCTTTTTTGTAGGTACGCAAATCTACTCTTCGTCTGAGTCCGGTGAGTCGTATGGGTCCTCACTGAAGGTCCTAAGGACACAAGATGCAGTGACCACATCTTCTTTGTCCTGGCAAAGCGAAAAAACAAAAGTGAGGTACTGTGCAAGAAACAACAAGAGATCTCCCGTCAACGATGACATGCTAATTCGATCCATTGCAAGGCCGTGTGTCATAAAAGCTAATGATGGACCATGGACCATTGATCACTACTTGTACGTATGAATTCGGTATTGCTTATCAAGTTTTTACGCTTTATTATCATCATTATTATTTTATACCTTTTTCATGAGTTGCTGGCTAAGATCTTTAAGCTTGGAACTGTTCACGTCTGATGAGCGACGTTTCTGCAAATTGTCAGCCTGGAATAACAACAAAATAGCAAAGCTTTGACAAAGAAGTCAAGAAATCAACAAACGGCAGATGCAAATTAGGACGCTGGTATATCGTCTGGTTAAATTGAAAGAAACGTACACTTAAGGAGTCCCGAACCTAATTACGTGCGTGTTAGTTCCGTGGAACTTTAAGAAGATTTTATTTATTTTCTTGAAGGTATCAAAACGTTTAAGACATAGGCATTTAGGTAAATCCAACTAGTGGTCCTTTTTCAATGCTGCGTTCTGATTGGTTGAGCTACTACTAGGCTATACGAAATGCTACGACAGATTTCCCCCAAACATCAACAAAAGAGCCTCAGGGCTCTCTAGATTTATATAGGCAGGGTAGAAGTCAGTCGTGACCATACAACTCCCTGTACAAAATGCTGGTTAAATTTAAACTTAAAGTGAATGCTACGCTAATACATTTGTGAAAGTTGACGAACGAACAGCGGAAGGGTACCGACGAACTATCTCCTAACCGAAAGGGTACTCTTACCTAAATAGGGGTATGATACACAAAGTTTGCCGACAAGTAATCAATTAACCCTTTCAGCCCTAAAGACTAAGAGTGATCAGCATGAAATTTCTCCTTATAATATCAATGCTTTAGAAAACAGAGTAATCATGAGAATTAAGGTCATGATCGGGGAAGATGAGTCTAATTGATATTTCAACAAATTCTTCCTACTACTTCTATTGAAAAACTATAAGGATAGTAAATGAGAAACTCAATTTTGATATTAGGGTTTAAAGGGTCAAGCAGAACAGTATTTTACCAGAATCCAGGGATGGTTTTTGGCTTGTTCCACTGTGGGGCGTTTCCTGAAGAAAATCAATAGAAACATCGTTGATATATAACAACCGAAACCCTTGAACTACGACATCAAGTCACAGTAGTGAGAACTAGTACCCAGGTTTTGTCTTTATTAGTCAGGGAGGCACCGTACTTGCGAGACAAAGCTTAAAACGGTGGACGAACAACTTCAACAAACGAATGAGTTTTCAACAAAATTTTATACGGGGAGGCTCCGCGCTGAGCTACAACCCCTGACTTTTCTATGATATATACTATTTTTGACAGAAAAGGAAGCCCTTTCGTATCCTTTTTATTGACAACTGGTATCTCTTTAATATACTAGTTTAGTGCACTAGATCCCTTGTAACTGCTATAAATGCACAGTTTTAAATATTTAAAAAAAAAAAAAAAAAAATCTATAGCTAGCTCGTTGTTTGAACGAGGCTAGCCGTGCAAATAGAAAGCTTTTTCAATCTCTTGGGACTAAATGGTCGCCGCGTGACAAAGGTCTATAAACCAGAACGTTTTTTAGTCTTTTTCAAAGCCATAAACAGTGCTTGCTAGACCTTTCAGTTAAGTCCTTTCACAGACTGAAATGACAGATTTTCTTACCCTTTCGTATAGCTTAAGAGGTAATACCCCTGCCCTTTGATATACCAGAAGCCTGAAAAAGATACCCCTTACGGGCGGAGTCTCCCCCATGCCCAGGGCCTCTCCGTAAAGGCCATTATAGGTTGTACTCCCCCCCGCCCCTGCCCGGGGGGAAAGGGGGCTAATTCCTGTCTAGAGTTTATGCGTCATTGGCCTGTTATCAAGAAAATAATAATACTAACAACAAACCCGAAAACTGACAATACGTATCTGGACTATCTGGGATTTAAGCATTTTCTGAAAACTAGACATTTTACAGAGAATTCGAGGCTTGTTGTAGCAGTTTGCCACCCAGCAATTCTCTAGGTTTTGATCGGCGCTGTTTCCTTAAAATCAGTTTTATATTCCTCGCTTTCCATAATTCATACGACGGATATGTCAGTTCATGAGCTATTCTTGAGCAAAGAAATAATCAGGTGAAAAATGTAGTGGTGACCGTGAACAAGGAGAACACGCGCGTTTCCAGTTCTTTCGCGTGCATTGTTTTTCTTCACCCCAAAATTTCTTACCGCGACGCCTTATCTTCGATGAGTACGTATACTAATGACACAAACTGCAAATAGGGTTCACAAGGAAATTAAGAACCTAGTCAATGACGTTTTAAGGAGCAGTTTTGTTTTTCAAGTTTTCTTCCTTTCAATCACAATTCCAATACCTAACTTGTAGCCGAAGACTGCCATCAAGACAAACAACACAACACCAGGCCACGAAATGTCAAAACTCCATTCCATTCAATCCACGTGACATGCGCAAGAGCATGATGGAAATTATATATACAGCTGATTCAAAAAAGATTGCTTTGGTCATTGGGAAATGTCAGATTTGCTGGAGTAACCACCAAACAATAGCGCACAATTGCCCATGCTCAAAACCAGCCAAAACCAGTTGCCTGCTTACATGGAGATGGGGGACCCCAGGTAGGTGAGGTAACCCGCTTAGGTAGGCTAATTCCCCTGTCAATATTATCTCTCATTTTAATTTGATTAGATAAGTGGGGTGACCCACCACATGTTATCTCACCTACCTGGGGTCCCCCACCTTCATGTAAACAGACCCTAAGCCTGTAGAATGGCACGCATAAATTTTTTTTGCGCTATTTTCCGGAAGGCTAACTTACACATTCTTTAAAAACAGAATATACTCAAATTCTAACATTTTTTTCCTACACACCAATCTAGTATAGTAAAACTCAAGGAATTTTCAAGGATAAGAGACTTCGGACTTCCTCTAAATTCAAGCACTTTTCAAGACTGTGCGAACTCTGGTAATAACAACTTCGCCGGTAATTTTTTTTAATTAACACTACTGTAGGATAATATGAAGACCTGTCACATTACTTACTCCTGGTCGAAGGTTATCAGGGAAGAAATCAAGCTTTTAACTTCAGAGGTGCAGCGCTGGAAGGCCTTGGAATCAAAACTCCATTTGCACCTCTTGACTAATTTGGCTACCGCTTCGTCTTCGTCTTCGTCTTCATTTTCTGTGGTTTGCGCTGCAAACGGTAGTTCACCGCTCATTCTATAAACACAGATGATGGGACTTAGCTGAGAGTGATCAATAGGAAGCTTAAGCAAAGGCGTTTTTAAGCGACGCACGTCAACCGAAAGTGGACTTGTTACATTCCTGAGCAGTGGTTTTCCCCAAATTTTCAGTTAAATCCACTCTAAAAGTGTAAAGAAACTAAGCAATACAGATATTACAGCGTCAATAGTAAAAGTCCTCACTTCCGGTTGACGTGCGTCTGTCAAACTCTCCTTTGCTTAGCTCCTCCTCCCCCCCTGACATCTAGTTTTCCCTTATAGTGTGAATGCTTTATGACACAGAGTGGTCATGGGCACTAAGGACACATCACAATAATCATAATCACTCTGTATGGCACATAAAAGGCATCGTTGTTTTGTCCAATCATACTGCCACGTAATAAAATGACGTCAAGGCGAAATATCGATTGATTTCAAAAGCCACGAGCGCTTGTATTCGTTCCGTAAGCAAATCAGATTGCTTTAGAATTTTCTGTTTTATTGCCCGCACTTTGGTTATCACTAGTATATACTTACAGGGCGTATAAAAGTACCCCAATGCTCCACATGTCTGCTGGACCACTGACAAGATAAGGGTCATCGAGATCCACAAGCTCAGGGGCTGAGAAAATGGCAAAATTTTATATGAGTTCACAACGCAGACCGAAAACAAGCCCTTTCACTCTCAGCCAAAGTTGACCTTCATTACAATTTTGAAAGTTCAATTCGGAAAATGCTAGAAAAAAGTCGGGAGAAAATCTATCTATGTTAACTTTCACATGAGACCTTTCCGACATGTAGGCAGGCAGATCAGGTGGTTAATCCACTAGAATTGATATTCACAGTAAGGTTTTGCGCATTACACCTGAATGGAGTCTACCCATAACTGCCGTTATCACGGCAAAGAGCCCAGAAGTGTGACCGCTTTTAATTCATTCACATTCTTTCGTGCAGATTTAATCCAATCAGAAGCCGGCGGGAAACTGTCCTCGACTTCTGATTGGTTAATGCCTGCATGAAAGAATGTGAATTGATTAAAGGAGGTCACCCTTTTGGGCTCTTTGCTGTAAGCCCCCCACCTTAAGGCCCATCTGCCTGTAAACAAAAAATTCATCCGGTTATAAGCCCCCACCCTGGAATATAACCCCCGCCCAAATGTATTGTATTGAATTCGATTTATTACGACGTTTTGAAGCCCAGTTAAAAACTAGCAAATGCAAAAGTTATTGTAACCAACTCTTCTATAGCTTGTTAGAAGCGCTTGGTCTATTCCACTTATAATCCCCCTCGGATATACACTCCTTCGTTTATAAGCCCTTCTAACACCCCTCACGAAGATGCAAAGGCGACGGCTTATAAGCGGTTGTTAACGGTTTTTTTTCCTTTAAGATTTCATACATATTAATATCACATTAAACTAAATAAAACGACAACAACAACAAACAAACAGAGGGTTACTAAACCCCTTTATTCCTAATGCTAAAGCCGTTATTTAGGTCGATAAAAACAAGAAGGGGCATCCTATACTGTTGTCATCCCTTTCTCAAAAGGGACACACCTATCTACTCAATGTAACAAATGAAATAGAGTCACTCAGTTTACTGATTATCTCAACTTACCCGTGAAAGAGTTATAGCTGACAATAGCCAGATTCTCGCCTTTTTTCCAGTCCTTCGCTTTAATTTGATGAGCACTTCCAAAGTCGATGAGCTTCAGTGCGAGGTTACTCTTGGCAATAAAAATGTTCGCAGGCTGTTAAGCAGAAAAGGAACAATCAGATCACATATCGTTTAGTCCACTGGTTTTGTTAGAGGACAAATCGCGCAAAATTTGCCCGGGGGAACCTTTTCGCAAAAGAAGGGAATTCTATAGCCTGCGTATGTGGGAGCTGGTTATTTTTAAGGGCGAAGAGAGAAATTCATCTTGCGCGCTCTATAGAAACTAACCGCAATTGCAATCCTTTTCAATCTTCTTCAAGTTTGTCCACCCGTGTCTCATTTTGTATTTTCTGTGCTATTTATACCTTCTTGTCTTCTTTCGAACATTTATTTATTTGAATTTTTTAGTACAACTTTGATCGACCAACTTACCCGTAAGTCTAAGTGGACTATGTACTGACCATGAAGATAGCTCAATACATCAAGGAGTGGTCGAATAACAAAGGCGATATCCTCTTCGTTCGGCCTTGGTTTGGATGCAATAAAACTAAGAATGTCTTGTCCTTCCAATCTGACATGGGTAAAAATTAAACAGAAGTTGCTGTAGCGAAAGTTATGTATGGTTTGACATTGATACAAAATTGTGACAGGTTTGAACCCAGGAGTCATTTCAAAAGTAGGTTGAATTTCATCGTTCGGGTGAACGTAGTCCACTACCGAGCTGTACAACTTCTGTGGTACTTTTATCATTATTTTTTAACGCAAAGTGGCTTCAGTTTTTAGTCTGAGAATCAGACTCTACGCAGAACCGTGCTTTTGTGTTGCCAAGCGATCATAATAAGATATGATCTCTTGGGCTGAGTTGCTCAAAGCATGGTTAGCTTTAACCATTGGTTAAGCAATATCAAAACCAATATGTTGTCAACGTATTAAACGCTGGTTAACGCTAACCATGCTTCGAGCAACTGGGCCTCAGTGGTGTTTTGAAAATTGCTTAGCTTTACAAATTGGTTAACTTTGAAGATGCAAATGATGAAATTGCCCAGTTGCACTTAAAGTTACAACTGTACTCCTGTCATGTGAAAGCTCTACAGCAAAGGCAAGTGGGTATATGTTTGTGTTTCAGTAACTGACAAATGAAATTGGGCTGAGCACTGGTTCTTTAGAAAGCGTGGCTGAGTTACACTGTTTTCGGTTGCGAGATTTTGTAGCCAATCATAGCGTGTAGTGATTACTACAAGACCCTCACAACGAGGGAATCAAAGAGTCGTGTTCAATCACAACTTAAATCAACTCTCAAAAAGTAGGTGTCCCTTTTATCTCCAGTAATACAGACACCAAGGGGACATGCCATAGTGTCCATATTATCTGGGTGTCCGTATTAAGCGGATTACAGTGGAACGTCACTCTACAAACACCCTGGGTTACATTTAACCCTGGGTTAAGCGTTAATCAGCCCTCAAACAGCTGGGCCCAGGTGTCTGTAGAGTGGGGTACCACTGTAGATATGGGTGTCTGTGTTAAGCGGGTGTCTGTAGACTGGGGTTTCACTGTACAAATGGGTGTCTGTATTAAGTAGGTGTCTGTAGAGTCGGGTTCTGCTGAACATACGGGTGTCCGTATCAATTTCCACTGTACTTACAAGTCCATTATGAGGACGATGTATTTCCTCATGAGGAAGGCGTCACGTAACATCACGATTTTGTCGCTTTTTACTTTACGCAGGATTTCGAATTCTTGGAGCGACTCATCTCTGTCTGCATCGTCGTCATACTTGATGATCTTGGCTACATAAGGCTTCTTTGTCTTAGCATCCAAGCACCGTTTGACAACTGCGAAACGACCCCTGAAAAAACAATGAAATTTGTTAAGCTTGGATTTGCATTCACGCAGAGCATTTGGGGCAAGACAGAACCAAACTATTATTTCTTTGTCTTTTCCCTTCTCGACCACAGTGAAGATTTGATGTTTATCAGACATTATTTATGACACGTTTACTGAACTGATTCGGTCTTACCGTGCTAGTTCGTGTTTAATTCCCCAATATTTATCCACACTTTCCAGCTTGAGTGGTATTCCACCTGAGGTGTAGCGTTTTGCGACAGCTTCTGGAGTATTTGCTGCTCCGTTCGAACCTACACCACGTAACCATGACCACAAAACAGTTAGACCAACGGAAAAAGCTTAACTCAAGCAGTCCCACGAACGAAAAAGCGAAATTCCTGCTGCACCAAAACTGCTTGATACGCAAAAGACGGTACTTGGCTATTTTACACGCTGAATTCAGCTATGGTAGATGTGGTAATTTCGTGTTACTGAAACTTTTAATTGAGGCGTTCTAAGCAGTACTTTTTCACCTTACTACTTGTTTTTTTTTTTAAATTTCTGACAAAATGGAGTTTACGAAAGCACTGTCACAGCATTCAAACATTCTTCATTCCAGCGTAATGAAGCAGAAAGAGAGAGAACTAGACCTTTTAAGCTTTTATGTTTTGTTTTCCCACTGCCGACAATGCGATGTTACCTTACAAATCATTCAAATATTGCACTATCCAAGTGCATTTGCGTGCAGAGACAATGGCAAATTTTCTTTTGAATCTTTAGGTGGTCTGAATACACTCTTTTCACGTACACCATACTGCACCCTGTTTACCCCAGGCCTCCCCAAAATTTTGCATAACCATTGTTACTATTTCCTGGGTATTAGAGTCGTCCCCCTTCCCCTAAATCGAAGGCCGTGGTTGTGCAGTTTTATTTTTTTAGGGGGGGGGGGGGTAACAAGGTGCATTATGGATCTATGTGAAAATGGTGATTAAAACTACAAGTTAAAAAGGCCCATAACTCTAAAAACGTTGAAGGAACGTAATGACATCAAACACGAAAGAAACAGCCATATTTTCTTCATGCTGCTGTCGTTTTGTTGAACAACGTCTAATTCAAGTTTATGAGATGTTTTTATGAAGAAGCAGTTTTCGCACCCAGGAATTTCATCTCTTTCTCAACCATTACAATTTAATATCAGAGGGGCCTGATGTAAACTACAATAGGCACTGATGCTTATAACAAGGCGGACTGGATGACCCTAAATGCAACCGGGAAGTTTTTTCTGGCAGTAACTGTTACTAACAAAAACAAGGAAATGTTTTAGCGTGCCATGCATGAAATTCAAATTATCCCTTGCAGATAATGTTCAGTAAAATAACTTAAACATATAAGTAACGCTTCGGTAACAAAATTATTCTTCAATTTATCTTTCGCCTAAGCAACGTTAAATTTGTTCCTTTTACATTAAGGCACTCATCAACAAATGACCACTATGATCATGACAACCCATTTAGAATTAACAGATTATTACAACTGCAAAGTGGCAGACACGCAAGTAATAAAACGCAAGTCAGCGAATGAGAAAAAATAAAATAAAAATGATAATAATAAAAAAACGAACGAGGCAATCTTTTTTGGACTGAACGAAAAACCGAGCCCACATGGGCCTAAATCTGCAAGCCCTGGAAACAGGCGCCTGTCGAATTTCCTATATTAGAGAAGGCAAGACAAAAGCGCATTAGAAGGTTTCCAAAAATTGCAAACAAAATTTTTCCCACTAGTCAAGACGAAAGGACTTATCACCACCTAATTCACTTCAGTCCGGTTGAAAAGGTATCACGGACCGAAAATGAAAATACAAAAAAATACAAGAAAACAACTTGGCTATAGACTGAATCAGCTTTCATATCATAAACAATTTATTCATATATAAGACAAGTTGGTAGGAAAACAAAATGAACGCCTGACTGCTCCTCTTGATTTCTAACAATCTCTGCTATTCAGGCGGTGATAAAAAATTCCAAAATGAAATATAAAGATCTTGTGCAAATGTCTGTTATTCAGTTTACGTCAACGACCTCAAAAACTGTCGTCTTTGGAGAATAAATATATAAAGCAATGGATTTAGGCTGATGACATGAATACACAGTTTAGCTGAGAAATACTCTGCGTATCTAATAGACAAGGCACTTTGAAGAAACTTATAATTTGATCAGAAGATAATAGGAGTTCTTGGTCCGATAATTTTAGTGAGTTGGTAGAGAAAGGACATCAATTTGACTCTATTATTGCTCTTAACCCATATACAGTAAACACAGAATTATATGTAGAATTTACACACATTTACGGGTTAAGTTGCTGCATGAATAGCTTGGTTAGTATTCGACATGAAAAAGTGAACTGAAAATGCACAATGCAGTTGAAAAAAATGAAATTAATTATAAGAAATTTCACAAGAGCGAGTTAAATCTTTGCAAAAATAAGGAAATAAAGTATTAGCCACGTATGGTACCAAATATATACACTCACAGTTCGTCGAGGGCGGGGAAACTTAAGCAATGCCATGGAACTAGAGAAAATTAACTCCAATTTTGTTTAACTAAGAACTGTTGGCCGACTTTAGGAAAATCGAGTTTAACCAACGCAAAAGAATTAACAGGGCAGATTTTCTTAGCCAAGAACACTACAACAGAATTCCAATGAAGTAGCGCGAAAGGAGCATGGATGAAAACGTTAGTCGCAACAAGAAACTGTTCAGTCTACGGTAAAAACAACTTCTACATGTAAAAAGTTTGCCACTTACTCGACATAGTGTACGTAATCCAAGTTGAAAACTGCTCAAAGTTTCAGGGATACAAATACAAATAAACTGGATGAACCTCAGAGTTAAAAACCCAAGAATGAAAAGCTCTATGATGTGCTAGTGCTATAATAATTCCTGTCAAGTTAACAGCAAGAGTTCGGATTAATTAACCTGTCACGCAATTCTTTGCTCCGCCGTAAACTTTGCCTGTCCATAAAAACTTGCTTTTCTACGTACTAGCTGATAAAAACGATTCTATAGGAACTTCACCGTTACAATTTTGTCTACATTTATCTGCTTTCTAGTTCTAAAAACGCCAAAAACAAAACAGGAATGACCATGGCCGGTTCGGGTCCGCTGTTACTATAAACAGTATGCTCCCCCACAAAATGAAGACGACAAACTGTTGGTCTTTTATGGTCTCTAATACAGGAGTTTAGAAAACTCTTACATCAGCAAAATAGAACTTTTAACAGTTTAAAAATGTGCCCTGTTCATTTTAAATGGTCTAAATGACGATCCTGGTAACTCTGAGGCATTTTAGAGGAAACAGAAAAGTTTTCCTTTTTTGGAATTTAGCCGCAAGGTTTCTTTGTTTCTTATCTTTGCTTCATTTACGACGGACGAAACATAAGAATCGAAAGAATCCCTTCTAAAAAAAAATTCTGATATCACAGTATGATACAAGACCACATTTCTACAAATCTAACAACAAATGACCTTCTAGTCAATTAACCTGAAATAACTTCAAATACGCTTCTCAAGAAAGATGTTCGATCATCTAGCGTGCTATTAAATGCAACCTTTGGTAAAATACTTATTCCGTATAGCGTCTGTGATAACCTGCTTTCCAACTGGAAATGAAATGCGGAAAAAGGTAAACGCCATTTTCCATTCACTTTTAACAGCTTGGTAATTGATTGAGATTAAAATCTACAAAAAAATTTCCTACTTCAAAAACAGGCACAAAAGACAGATTTCAATAAATGAATTTTCTTTCAAGCGGTGACACACAGTATGTTTTGAGTAAGACACAGTCGGTAGTCCCAAAAAAGAAAATATTCATATATTATTCAAGCTTAAAAACGCCGGCCTGGTAACATTAGGTGACAGAAAACGTTACATAGATTCTAAAGGGCCATGCAAATTGGAAAAGACCCACGATAGTCAAAAAAACTCTCACCACAGAATTCAAAATGTCTGCTGTGTTTTACAGGACTGAAAAACCTTTGAAAAAATGGGCTTTCGCCTTCTTCCCCGATAAATCCGCTACTTTTATTGCTGGTCGCCTTTGTATTACCAAAAAAACATCAATGGAACGCGAGTCACGCGATCACTCTTGTCTCTGCCACATTCCAGTTAGTTCAAAATACACAGTTTCTCTGATTTAAACATCTAAGAACGATAATTAAATCTAAGAACGCTAATGCTAATAAATTATAAGAAACAAAAGTATAGCACTCCTGCTAAAAATGTACGTTACTTACGTGAAACCTGAAAAGCAAAAATGATGTTAGAACAAAAATAAGACGTATATCAAGATTTTTTTTAAATCGGTTTTTTTCCATCCTTCTTTTTCAAGGCCATCTTGCCTTTCTCATTTTAACTTTTTCAAATTCCGATAAGTGCCGATAAAGTTAAGATAAATTGAGGCTAACCATTTTCGACTTCGGTATTAAAGCTAGTTTCTTCCTCTGTGTTTTCGTCGTTTCTTCTAGTTGTTTTTGATGATCTTCGCGTTTCCACGGTTTGTATTCCACCTTTCGTCTCTGACACTGTCTCCTTTGTCGTAACAATCGTTTCTTCTTGTCCTTGAGCTCGTTTCGTTTCGGAAACAATCACTTTAGTAAAACTATTGGTGGTACTGAGGGCGGCTGAAGCGGGCGAAAGAAAGGGTGATGATGCCGGCGGGGATCCTCCCTCGGAGCTTTGTACACCGGCCGCGTGCATGGCTTTAACCCTGGCAAGTAAGCCGGACCCTCCACCTCCACTACTCTTCTTATCAGAATCGGCCCCGCGGCTCCCGAGAATCCGGCTAAGAAAGTTCGTGCTTCGAATTGCAGTGATAGCTCTTTTCCACTTCCTTCGCGCGGTGAACGCCTTGAGGCGATCTGTCTTGAGTTTCTTGCCTTTTTTGATTGAAAACCAGCGATGGCTTAAACACTGATCGACACTGTGTCGTTTTCTCGCGGCTAGCACAAGAAGGTTGCTAATGAAGTCCTTAGCTTCTTCCGAGATTTCATCAAATACCGGATCATCAAAATCCCACTCAGCTAGTTGGACATTCGTCAATGTCTCTGCGTCTGTATCCCCCATAAATGGCGATAAACCACTTAATAAGATATATGCAATAACACCGATAGACCACAGGTCCGTGGCAGGGGTTATACGCTCGTATTTGATGACCTCCGGGGCAACAAATTCTGGTGTTCCAAACATAACCTTAAGGTTTTCCTTCGGGTTGTATTTTCTAGCGAGACCAAAATCGATGAGCTTGACTTGCTTGCTGTCAGGCCGAATTAACATGATGTTTTCAGGCTTTAAATCCAGATGAAGGACTTCTCGTTGATGAAGGTGTTGTATCCCTTCCAAAATCTGCTTCATGTAATACGACACTTCAATCTCCGAGATAAACTCGTCTTCAACAACCTTCTCGAAGAGTTCTCCTCCAGTAACGAGCTCCATCACGAGAATCATCTCCGTCGGGGTCTGAAAGAAGTCTTGTAACCTCAGTAATCTCTTGTGCCGGACAGAATTCATGATATCTGCCTCATGTATAACATCTTGTCTATCCTTGGCCGACGTGCACTTTATAAACTTAGCTGCATAGGCTCGACCTGTTTTATTGTCTATACACTTGCAAACGACACCGAACCTTCCTTTTCCAAGTTCTTCCTGGATGGTGTAGTATTTGGTTATCTTCTCCTCTTTTGCCTTCGTCGTTCTTTCTTCGGTTTCTGAACCTGACAGCTCGGAGAGCTCGGACTCGCTCGCAGTTTCGTCGTCAGTTGAGCCTGTGTCGACAACCAGTTGTGCGGTGCTCGATACTTTTCCGTGTGGGTTTTCGGCAACCACGGTGTACTCACCAGCGTCGGCTGCAGTACCTTTGGTGATAATAAGCTTGCAGTTGTCGTGGTCATCGTAAAGGAACGTAAGTTGTTTACTTTCCTTCAGTAGACGGCCATCCTTGTACCATTCAACTTCCGGTTCCGGGTTACCGCTGACCTTGCACTCGAATCTGGCGGCGCTGTTTTCAATGATCTCGCAATTCGTCAAGTGTTGTATGAAGACAGGGGGGCCTAGTGGCAAGCCATCTATAGGAAATAAGATCAGTGATTAACAATAACACACACAAGCGTACGTATGGCGGGAAGTTCCACATGGGTTAAAAAATGCCTATGCGCGAGAGGCACGCAAATTGTCTCACATAAAACCGGATAGGAGAGATGTAGTTCTCTGAAGATAGCAAATTCAACAAACGAAACTGAGATAATGAAGTAGAAGCAAATGAAGCAGTAGATCACACCGTTTTAAGTCGGACGAAGACCAAAGGGGTATTTCTAGTCTAAAGCAAATGAAGCAGTAGATCACACCGTTTTAAGTCGGATGAAGACCAAAGGGGTATTTCTAGTCTAAAGTCAAAGGTTCAGGAAAACTGTTAGACACTAAAATACACTGATTGTATTAAGAAACTAGTGCAGCTCTCAATATTCACACTCTAAGATACCCTGCAGATACTCAGGCTATTCTGAAACCAAAACAGACGTCACCACAGGGGAGCAACACTGAACAATATCGTTCATTTTTCACCCATACTGAGAGACGCAAATGTTTAAAGAAATGTTAAAAGCACGTATTATGCCTTAATGGACAAAACAACAGGAAAGGCTGCTTGACAATACCTTCGCTATAGCGGTGACATTTTCTGCTTCTTCACGCTGTTTTTAATATTAGACACACCACTTAGGCCATAGTCAACAAAACTGCAGGACATTTTCAATAGTGCTAGACAAAAAGCTTTCGGTCCAAACTTAAAGGTAGCGACTGATGTTTCTTGTCCCTTGCGATGTGGAAGACAATCACTACCGACAACCTGGGAAGTAACTTGAGAGTTTTTTTTACTGCTAGAGGGTCCACTCTCTGTGTATTGGTAAGTTAAGAGGGGCAGACTCTTGCTCTTGAAAGCATTTTCTGATTTTACGCGTTGGAGTGAACACGATTTTCACAGATGGGTGGACTTTTACAGGTGTTACAAAAAGCTAAAAAAAAATAATTCATAACTTTGAGGCCTTTTAAGAAACAATGTGTGCGCTTAAAGCACGAATAGGAAAACGGATAAATACAAGCAAACAAACATGTACGAAAAGTAAATATTGTAAAGCTGCTGCTCTGTAGGGCGTAAAACCATTCCTTTTCTGGCAAATTCCACAGTTTCTTCGTCAAAGCTGAAAAAGGTGTATATGGATGAAAAGGCCAGGGGGTCAGAAAAAAACACACACACACAACGACAAAGTTTCAAGAAAGTTAAGATACAGATCTCTTTCTTCGCGCAGATAGCATATATAAATGGAAGAGATGTGTGATAACCTTCAAAGTGAGAACAATTTTCAAACAAAAGCGCCAAAGAAGAAAACAAAAGGAAAAAGCAACACCCGGAAAAGGTTTGCCGGTCATTTTTAACCCGCTTTCGTTGGAGTCACGTATCTTACTCCGGGTGATTGAGAAATATTCACTGTGATATAAAATATTCTAGCCTCGGAGAAACAATAGGACTGTAAATGAATTCTTAAAATTTGACCTTTGTTGTTTTAATTTATTTCCTGTTTCTGTGTACCCAACACTTTGAAGACAAAAAGAATTGGTGCCGCTCAAGAAAGGTATAAACCCGGAGGAATGTAAAACAGCTTCAAATTGTAACTTGAGCTGAGAACGAAAAAAATCATTTCAAACACATACATCCCAAGGAGTGTTTCTGACATTTCCCGGACATTTTGATAGACATAATAATCATCGACACAAGGCCGATGAAAAAAGCTATACAAGCTTTGTCTGGAGTCAAACGCTGCTGATCATGTCAGTAGCACATACCTTTTGAACAATCAAAACTTGAACAAACTGTACTTTAAGAGTCTTAGAATTATGAAGTATAACGCGACACCAGATTTAAGGTCAATGAATTGGAAACGTTCTTATGGATTTTCTGATAAGCTTCAAACGCGAACGGATATTTAAGTGATAACTACAGCTCGACATTCAATTCAATCCAATTCAATTAGAAAAACACGACTCCAAAATGCAACAAACGCGATACATAACGGTATTGAGGAATTGTAACACTTGTTATTTTGTAAACTTGTTCCATTCGACAGCAAGGCAACCCTGGCCCGGCGTGTTACAATACGGTATTTGAACACGGTAATTCGCATCATATGTAAATAATAACTACTGTTTGAAAATTTCTGAACACAAACCTGTGATCTTGCTTTTGATATCTCTTCGCGTCGAAGAAAGCCTCCTGGTAATAAGTCGTGTAAAATCCATTGCGAACTTACAATAATCACCTCATCATAACTGAAGGAACTTTTACTGAAGCGATGCAGGAGTGATGTAACAACTGGC
Organism: Porites australiensis; assembly: GCA_022179025.1. Lineage (NCBI taxonomy): Eukaryota > Metazoa > Cnidaria > Anthozoa > Scleractinia > Poritidae > Porites > Porites australiensis. The sequence continues at coordinate 1,083,698 of BOPM01000090.1, read as the reverse complement.
TCCAGGCTCAAAGTGAGGTGAAATTTGTGTGCGACACGTTATGTTCGCTTAAATGAGACAAAATACCGCTATTCTTTGCATGAAGCGAGTATTTTACATCCCTGTGACTTGTGGGCGAAAAAAACCGCTGCAATGTTCTCAACCCACTGCCAGACGTCTAATCGATTTAAAACATGTATTATGTTCTTGGGTCGGAACACTGCGAACAATTCAATCAAGAATGTTATTTGATACTACACGAAAGCTTCAAAAAACAACAAGAAGCCATTATAAATGTTTCTTTCTTTCTAGTCAAAACGCAATTGAAAAGAAAACATTTTGGCTCAAAGCAGTTATTTAAAGAATGCCTATGGGAAAGAGAGAAATCCAAATAAACTCAAGTGTAGAAAATGCGAGAGGAACAGACATAAGCTTATGGCAAGAGGGCACGGAGAGAGAGATTAAATTTCAAATATTTTTGAAAGGAAAAGAAAAAATAACAAGCAATTTCTACCACGCAACTTTTACAGGGAAACCTCGAAATATTTTACTCCCGCGCACAAAGTACACAACCCTAAGTGCTGAACATTCAAATAAAAACAAATAAGCATGCAGTGAATTCCTTTAGTCACGCCGTCTTGATCTTTTAAGCTTATGTCATCAGGCATCCCGGCCTCAGTTTTCATTCATTCATGCTGTTTGATTAGGTCTAATTTACTAACTTTTGGCAGCGAACTTTTGGCAAAGTTTTACATGTATATTGGGTAGGCGTGTATGACACATTTTTAAAGTGAACGACAAAAAAGAAAAGGAGAAAAGCATGAGTGAAAAACACTAATTTGCCCTAACATTTCCCTGTTTGCACGACTAAATCAATCCTTAACGCCTACATAATTTTCTACGTACAACTTCTACAGTTGTACATAGAATAGGTCGATGAACATCATCAATGACATCACAGACAATGCGAGTCTGCCAAAAAAAGATAGACAAAAATATCAATTGATGCTAAATATGGAACAAGAGATAAACAAGTGGAAGATCTCATTTTGGAACAACCAGCAACAAGCACGGGAAATTTAGTCTCACGAAGAGAGGAAAAAAGGTACAAAAGGTACAAAAAATAAGCTAAAACACTGCCGACAAATGCGTCTGCTAGATCTGCATCGGATCTCAGTAACAAGCTAATGAATATGATAAGTGAAACAGTAAAGTCCACAGGCGAAAAACCTTAAGCAATCAAGAATAACCCTATTAAACGTTTAATTTTGTACAAAGGACAAAAATTCTTTGGCCTTCTTGTTAACTAGTTAAGCTTTTTCAAAGGATTATCGAAATCTTTCAAGACAACTGCCAGTAGGAAACTTTATAAACCAAGCTTAATAACAGAAATCCGGTGACCGCAACGAGTTGCACGTTGCATTGTCTGTCAGTTCGAGAACGAGGACTTTTGATAGTAATTATCAGGAGATGGGAAACAACACAAATTCCCCTGAGGGAAGAAAAAAGGTCAGTGCCCAATCAACGAGCAACAAAACAAAACGGATATACAATTTGTTTACCTAGAAAACACCAAAGAGTACTTAAAAACTCGTTTAACACGAGTTTGTGGGTTCCAGATGGAAAAAGAATTTGAGAATTTGTGTAGTGGTTTTCGTAGACAGGGGACGACCGCAGTATTCGAAGAAAAACATCTAGAGCAGCGAAGAGAAGATTGGAGAACTGAAAACACACTCAATAGGCATGGCGAAAACCCGGGGAAACGAACCCTTGCATCATTAGAGGTATCCTTTAAAAAAGGTCGCTCGTCCGATTTAATATAGCGCGGAACCTCTCGCGACTTCGTCGCCCGCCCGGCCACTTCGCGACCCATAAAAAGCTCGCTCCGCTCGCTAAGAAACTCATGTGGTCAACTTGTAGCAAGTCTGCATTAGACGGACAAGGCGCTCTCATCATTGAGCCTTTCATACTCACTATGAAAAGAATTATTCACTCTAGTGAGTAACTTTAACCGAAAAAGAATTGAAGCTAAATGAACAAAGGAGATAGATAGGAAACGATCCAGAATGTTTCAATTACAGAAAAAAAAGGAAAGGAACAAAGGGTTATTGCTAGTACGCGAAGATAAATAAACAAAGGGATGCCAGGAAATAATTAGAATAATCTCATTATAAGATAACAGAAGCAATCATTATCTGATTATCAGATCCATAGCATGCGGTACAAATTGTATGGGGAGAACGAGTTAGAAAATCGTTGGAGACAATACATAGCGGGAAATGGAATAATGAGGAACTGTAAATGTACAGACCAGCCGTTGCATATAGGTACCCACTATCACTTAGGAGCACTTCAATGACTTTTCTAACATCAGGGATGATGCATACCGCTTGTGTAATACCGGGTTTGGCTGACAGAAGAGAAAAATTACTGCAACAGCTGTCAATTGAAAGAAGAGGTCGAAGGAACACAAAGGCACAAGCTCAGCAGAAAGGAAAATACGATGAAAGGCGCCCTAAACACTACTGATACACAGATCAGTGATTAATACCGCCGGTATTGAGAAAATGGAATTAAAAACCCACTGGAACTCCCGACATGAAACCGAAACGAAAACATTTCCACTTGGTTAGTGTGATAATTGGTTAGAAAGATGCACGAGCACGTTGAGGCACGTGGAAGCATGTGTTGAAGGCGTGGTCGATTCAGGAGTGCTATACTTACGCGCTTCTGCCCGAGACACCGGGCTTCTCCTGCCGCTCAGGGCGGGACTTCTGCGACCCGAAAGACTCGGGCCAAGCGGTCCGGCTGGTGTGAGGCTATCACCTGTAGTTTTCCTTGGGTCCTCCTTGAAAATCCTTACTGGCTCCTTCCTCGGTTCAGGTTTGGTTGCTGTCTCCTGAGCCTCTTCCTTAGCTTTCTCCTCCTTCACCTTCTTAAGGAAGCCACCGGGTTTAGGAGCAGCAGCAGAACCTGCCGCAGCTCCACCCTTGCCTCCACCGGCCATCAGACCACCTAAGGATCCCATCCTGCTCAGAGCACGAAGAGCGTTTGCTGTTCTCTGAAAGGTCAACATAAAAAGGTATAAAAAGGCTGTACCTGCGAAATTTGCTCCTTCTCTCTCCCTCCCTCCCTTTCTAGGGAGCCTTAGCACCGACGACGGCGACGACAGCGAAAACGTCACTGCTAAAATGAATTCGCGTTTTTTCAAACTTCGTCGCGTTTATTCACATTCGCCGAAAATGTCAAATATAGGCGTATTTCCCTGGAGTTGACTTCTTGGGGACCGAACTCAAGTTTAAATAGAGAAAGAAAAATTCGTCGGCGCTTGTTTACGTCCCCCTTAAAGAGTGAAATTAGGTATTTGCACGTCGTAGTCGTGCAGTGACGGCAAAGAAATGTAGAAAAAAGGGTGATGCACGTGCAGAATTGTTGTTTTGCTTATCTTAACCTATTGCTTTTTCGAAGTTGTCGTTCTCCCTCCTGAGTCTGAAGTGGATGAAGGCTGTATACTGCTGCGGGGCTACTTGCAGCATTGTGTCACCAATCCTCTTTCTTAATACATCTGGGAAAGGTGCAGCCTTGTACAACACAATTTGATCTACAACAGATACTTGATTTTAAATTTTAAAACAACAACAACCTCAAAAACTTACCGCCCAACGGCGACGAGCGATGAATTTTTTCAAGTTCTCCGTGCTGAGCTTTTGCGTCTTGATGGTCTTTATTTTCTGTTGCAACAAACAAACAAAGTGACTGATTGCTTCTTCAGAAACAAAAACAGGCGATACTAACAGGACCCTGAGTTTGATGTGCGAGATGACTAGGAAACGAGGTTGTCAAGTTGTTTTCCTACTTCCTTCTTGCAAACGCTTTTTCATTTTCTGTCGCGTGCAAAAACAAAAGCAATTAAACAATTGTTTAATTAACCATTCTAAATTTCATTTTGTTTAAAGGCTTGCGCAAGACCTACAGCTTTAAAATCCACTAACGGGACATTTCGAGTCTACCTGAGCCTATTTTTTAAAACGAGGGTGAGTATGAAAATAGTATTCCATCCCCGAGGGAAATAACGGAATACACCTAGCTAACAACTGAGATTTTATGTTGGGGAGGGGGGATGGTTTGTTACGTGTAAATTTGATACCTTTAGCCAGTCGTGGTTCAAACACTGGAAAACGTCATTTCGTTTCCTGCAAGGAAGGCAATAAATATCAATTTTAACCATGTTAGACAAAACGAAGAAACTTGAGGATTACTTTGACAACTAGAAGGATCAATCACTGCGATCATTTGAATGTTTCAAGTTGGACGACACTTTCCTATTGAACCCCACCCATCCTTTCCTTTTAAGTAAAGGGATGGGTGCCTTTGCTATACTATGGAGTCTTTTAGACTGGATTAAAGGCGACCTTATGTCTAAAACCAATTCATTTAATTTTTGAAGTCTCATACTTTAAAAACAATATTGTGTGCATGAAATCCTCAAGTGTGACCAGTCCAATGAAAGCTAGGCTACACAAGAAGGTTCTACCTTTCGATTCTGTGGAGTAAATCATGCCTACAGTGAATCAGTGACAGAAGTCCTAGGTTGTCACCTTCTAAATGAAATCTCTGCACCAGAAATTTAGTATTCGCCACTTTAGAAATGAAAAGGGAACTGGAGCCGAAATGTGTCCCACAATTGTTTCTGGAATCGTGTCTGGGGACGCGCCGGTCAACTACTGGCCTTTTGTGCGACAAACGTGACATTGCTACTACTCGCGAGTTTTGTCGTGATGTTATCTTAAAGGAAAGTGAAGTCTGCCGAAAAGTTATTTCTTTCAAGATTATTGTCACGCTTGACACACAAGGCTTGCAGTCTTCGTTCCTTTCCTGTCCTGTTGCGTAAGTTCACTCCCTCGCACCAATATCAGAAGCCTTTACGAACTCGGTCCAGTTCCCTCTCGTTTCTTAAGTGCCTAATGGTACTTAAATTTGAGCCCAAAAATTCGTGAATTTTTCTCAATGCAACTTGACAGCTCTTCTGGGAGTAAAAGGTTAATTAACTACTGCATTCATAGACCAAATTGGCTTACTCAGGATCCTTTATAAGCAGTTCCTCGATAAATTGCTTAGACAGCTCAGAGATGACGTCAAAAGCCTCATCTTCAAAATCCCATTCAGCGGTGGATACGTTTTGTATCGTTTCGTTGTCATCGTCTCCCATGAAGGGCGATAAACCACTCAGCCTACAGAGGAGAAACATAATCAGGAAATGGATTGCATAGCCTGGGACGAGGTTCCTTCGTGAGAATAAAAACTTATATCGGCAAGCGAATTGAGCAACCCGACTGTTCACAGGCTACAATTACAAAGTAGTGGTCCCCGTTAAAACAAGTTTCATATGAAAAAGGCTGGTGAGTTTTTTTGCCACTGTCCTTACCACGAAAGATATCTGAGTAACATCACAGTTGTGCGCGAAAGTTGTGAAAAGATAGCCTGGAAAAAAATATCAGGTTTGAACGGGATTCGAACCCGCGCGGTGCAGTGCTCCCTCTCTCGGCGTTCTCCCGCATTTCAAGTATATGAAATATAAATTGCTCTCTTCAATAACTTCATCTTCTACGGGTATATTACGAGCTCACTAATCAAATGACCAGCTCCCATTTGTCTTGAAGGTTAGTGGTAAGAGCACTGCACCGCTTTTGCAATGGATTCAAATTCTGTTCAACGAGACCTATTTTTTTTTCAGGATTTCTTTTCGCAACTGCTTAAGTTGCAAACATAACTGCCGTGATCTTTCACATGTTAAATCTAAATCCCGAATTGTGAATAATTTATGTAACATTTCATCCATTTACTTTCATAACACAGTGAACTAAGTAACGTAAGTAAAAAATTAATACTCACAGGACATATGCTATGACTCCAACACTCCTATGAAAGAAAACATTGAAGGTTATTTTAGCGAGACTAACAAAGTCAAGTTAAGGACACAACGCTCTCAAACGCGCCCTTAATTTTTTTCCGGTTTTTTTTTTGTGTGCGTTTATTCTGCACGCGGATAAAAAGAAACACGATAAAAAGAAAGTGGTAAGGAAATGAGACATGACAAGGCAAACCATAAGCTGTAACTATTATCTTCACAGCGATTGAGCGAACTGTCGATTGCTGTTTGAGTTAGTTTTTCACTACGCAATATAGTCATTCACTTTTTGTCAACCTGGGGAAAGAGCCGTCTCCCCTCGCTAGGGACGTTTCGTAAAGAGACGGCCCTCCTGGCAAAACGTTCCTAGCGCCGAGGAGCGATGGCTGTTTACGCAGGCTAAGTTTCTGTTGGTTCCAGTTCCACTCACCACATGTCGCTGGCTAGGCTGATGGGCTCATAGCTGATGACTTCAGGCGCTAAAAAAACGATAAACAAAGCATGGTAATTACAAAGACAAGGGCCTTAGGGTCCGATGTAAAGGTGGATTTGATGTGAAACCTTCAGCTTGTATCAGAGAAAATCGGATATAGCCGAAAACGACCACTTTCATCTCCTTCAAAAACTTTGGGGAGAAAGGGAACAAGCTCTGACTGGTTGCAGAGATTTCTAAGAGTCGTTTCGGTGGACAAGCGTTAGGTATGATTGGTCAATAAGAAAGCATCTAAGGCAACCATTAACATAAGAAACGCTTGTCCACCATTACGCCGAAAGCCTATACCCATTCCCTTTACAAGCGAGATGTCTCTATCTTTCAAGTTGGTGGATGAGACTGAAATTTTTTGTCGACTGTCTTCTTGTTTTAACGTTCTTTACCAATAAAAGAAACGCTTTTCACTTTTTCCACATACAAACTTTAAATCTAGTTTCGCGCTGTGGTATTAATTTTAAGGAAAAAAAAGTCTGTGCACAGTCTTACCGTTTGCTAACTAACCTACAAATTCCGGTGTGCCGCAAGCCACTTTAACTGATTTTCCTTTCTCTAACGCACGCGCCATTCCAAAGTCAATCAACTTGAGGTCTTCTTTTCCGTCAGGGCGGATTACACAGAGAACATTTTCAGGCTATTAGGAGGAAAAGGAGCAGAAATTGTAAATAACAAAGAAAAAGAGAGCTTAAGCAAAGGCGAAGACGAAGGCCAAGACGCAAGGCGACGTGAACGGCAAAAAAAGCAATAGATTAACTGAGAAGACAAAACAACAACCATGCCCGTCCAAACGAGCACGATTAACGGGTAAATGAAAAATGGGAACAAAACCAAACATGAATCTTAGCCCTATCAGTAATTTCATTTTTAATTCTTTGTTTTGGTCCCATTTTTCATTTTCCCGTTCCCTACGCTCGTTCTGACGTGAACACAAGATCGATTTTCCTTTTCTTTTCTGAACTTAGATACAGTCCTTTAGAATTTAACTCCAAGAAAATTGCAAACATTTGACAAATTGATTTAATGAGATGGAATATAATAAAAGCGAACAAGTTTGAAACGGCCCGAATTCACTATTGAAGTGACATTTTCGTCCGGTCGCTGTCGTGATTGCTTTAGCTCCCTAAAATCGCGTGGCTGTACAAGATTGTTCGATCTTTGACAATTCCTTTTTTGGAAAGACCAATAAGTTTTGGAAGGTTTCTTTATTTTGCTGTACTAATATAATTTTTTTGGGTTATAGGTTTTAAGAAAACGTCACAGAAGGAGTTTCTAATGGTGATACTGTATTATAGGGCTGAACCCGCGAGGGGGCAAAGTGAAGCAAATTCGGTGTTCTAATTGGCTACCCGAGGGGGTTAAGTAGGGACCATATTGCTGCTCGGGATTTCTCGCGTTAGTCCCACAAGGATAAGTTCTCTTTGCCATAATATTATGGATATACTGGTCTTGTTCTTTTTTGCTTTTTATTGACCTTGACCTTGACCTTGCCCTGCTCATAGCTTAGTGACCGTAAAAGCCAAGATGAATCACCCACCTTAAGATCTAAATGAACAATTCTCTTCTTGTGCATGTGCTCAACGCCCTGAAGAATTTGCTTCATGTACCGAACAACTTCTTTTTCTGTTAGGTTGTCGTCGTTGCAAACTTTCTCAAACAGCTCACCTCCAGATATTCTGCAATATTACAATGTTTTAATACACCAGTAATTGAAAACTGTAGCACACTTGTAAAACAGAAAAACTGTCCAATTAATTTGTTATACGAAACAACATCGTTCCCTAAGAGGGATTTAGGCTTTCAAGTCTAGAGAACATGCAACTAAGCGGTTACTTACTGGACATATATGCTTGTTTCAGAATTTGACCTTACATACTGCTACGCTCAAACTCAAACTTTTAGTCTTTGCATAAAATCCAAAAACAAAAAACGACCATCCACATAAAAGCTGATGGCCAGTATATTTATTGGTACTGTCAAATATGAGGGTCTCAATGGGGTTAATCGTCAGCCGTCAAAAGGCCTAAAATTTAACCGTCAGCAGTCGAAACGATCATTTTTTCCCGCCAACCGTCAGATTAAGTAGATTAATATTAACCGACAAAAAGCCGGTTTCAAGGTATTTCAAATCTCACTATTTTAGCTGGTCTTCCCGGACTGCTGGCTCCTGAAGAATCTCTAAACAAGAAAAACCTGTTCCCATGTTCTCAAAAACAATCTCTAGAAATTGTAAGACCTTACAACTTGCTTAAATTTCATAGGTGAAAGGTCAAGACAACCTCCAAACTAAACACAACAGTTGATATTTACTTTAACTTTAAATCTTGGACTAAAGTTTTACTGAAAAACCGTCAACCGTCAAAATTGGAAAAAAATGACCATAAAACGTCAAAGCTACCACCCCTTTCAGACCCTCAAATATGCTGCACAGGGTGTTCTAAACGTAAACACGGAATCTGTGGATGAAATCCTAAAACACGGAATAAACACGGAATCTGTGGATGAAATCCTAAAGCGTGATTGCTCAGATAAAAGTTTCTGAGAATACTTTCCTGTGGTACTGTTTGGCACCTTTATGATGTCATGGCTTTAAGTTCTGACTAGTCATTTCACTCATTCTTCTAAACCTGGTACTTAGCTCCGAGGTTAAAAAGAAAGACAGGAAAAAAAAACTCTAAATTACAAATTAAGACAGACGTGCATGTAGTGAACAGAGCAAGTACTGAAACAGAAGAGTAACATTACTTACAATTCCAACACAATTATCATCTCTTTCGGTCTTTCGTAGGCGTCATGAAGATAGATGAGCCGTTTACTGTGCAGTTTGTTCATGATCAACATCTCCGCCACAACTTCTTCTCGGGACTCTTTAGTGATCTTCAGAAACTTGGCAGCATATTCGTTTCCAGTGCTCTTTTCTTTAACCTTTTTCACAACGCCAAATTTTCCCCTGTAATCAGGAAACAAGTATATTGAGTCGTAATTTCAAAATTATTGGGAAGTTTATGATATCATCGAAGGCAACGAGAACGCTAAAATTAAACTATTTTTAAAAAGCTAAACTACTTTGCACGGGCTTCACGCTTTTGGTACATATCTCTACCGTCTCCGCACGACTGTAACGTGAAACGTTCTAATTTCACGTTTCTTGGAAGAATGTATACACAACTGACAAGATGACGAATTATTCTTTTTCGTTTTTGACTTGGTTACGGTCCCAAAGAATCAAACTCCAGGAGTCTTCACAGACCTAAAGTTGAGAAATTGAACAAGTTGGAATAATCTTGATGAGGTTTACAAGAATGCGAACCCCGAGTAAGGTTTCCCGCTACAGACGCCGTCTACGTAACAACCACTGAAAAGGGATGTGTGAAATGGACCGAGTGTTTGCAAACTGTCTGTAAAGCACTGCTCCTTATTAGTTTCCCATCGTAGTCTGATAGTAAAATATTCTCTTTATTATATAGTCTTTACTGAATACTATCTTTATTATCTTATATTCTTATATTTTAGCTCATTCATTATGCTAATTTGCTGAGACCCGCTGTGTACAGTATGTAGACGTGATCAGTTCAACATAAGCATTTGAATATAAACTGGACGGGGAGTTGAAACAACGTTTGTTTAACGTATTTCGATATTAACTTCTTACACTGATAACAATTAAATACTCCCGTCCCTGTCGCGGGAATTAAATGGCCTTAGAACTAAATAATTTCAACTAAATCAACATACTTTCCGAGCTCCTTTAGCGAGGTATAGGTGTCCTCAAATTTTTTGTCGGTTGCCAAGTGGACTGGATCCCTCAATGGAAGGTCAAGATCTTTACTGTCTACATCACTATCACCATCTTCGACGTCATCTTTACAGAACGAGGAAAACAGAGAAAAATAAGTTTGCGTTTCAGTTAATAGTAACTATAGCAAAGTTACCTAACCCACAGACAGAGTAATTAAGTTTTCAACAAGAGAATTGGGCGTGCGTGGAAGGCACAAGGCAAAAGTATAGGTTTTGAAAGTATTCTTTTTTGGTGGTTCAAATTGTATTCGTTTATTGTGATCGAATTGTCCACCATTACCATAGCCCCACCCTTTTCCCCCTGAAAATATATGGGACGCCGGGCTGAATTAGTCGGACAGAAAAAACGCCGTCCCTCTTGTCCATTTCTTTTTTTTTTTCATGCGCCACGCTTAACTGTCTGAACGCCTGGAACAAATGAAAGCAACTGAACAATACTTTCCTGTGGTACTGTTTATTATGCTGTACAAGGTGGTTCTAACTTTTGAGTCTATTGATGAAATCCTATGGTGTGACCATTCAAATAAAAGCTACTGAGCAGTACTTTCCTGTGGTAATGTTTATTATGCTCCACAAGGTGGCTCTCAACCTCGTCCCCAGGTTTTCTCTCCGACCCCAGAGAACCCTGGGAACGAGGGTGGGTGGCTCTAACTTTTCAGCCTTTAGATGAAATGCTCACATCTCTTTTAAATGAAGGCTCATATGTTCTCTACTTTGCTCCGTTACGGCTAATCACGATCACATGTCACTGTCTTGCCAACTCACCGTTCGCAATATCTTCATCTCCTGCTCCGCTAGCATCGTTTTCATTGAAGGGTTCTCCCACTACAAAGAAGACAATTCAGACAGACACAACAATCGATTGTATATTGTCTTATTTTCGCGTTGGCACAGCCGACCCTGTGGGACACCACATGGTGAAACAATCAAAAAAACAAATTTTTTTTTTTTTGTTTCACGCAGCTCCATGACGTTGAACAACTATGGCATGAGCGCGCGTTTGATTGAGATGGGAGAGATAGCCAACGAGACGCATCGAGTTATCAACAAGCAAGGAAAGCAAAAAATAGAGATTTAAAGCAAAAAATAGAGTGATTCGTAAATAAATCACACTCCTGAGAGCCTATTAGATTGCAGGGATCACCAGTGATTTAATAATGGATGTAATAAATGATAATGAATGTTACTAATTTATTTATCAAGATTGCCAACGATCTCACAACTTTTTCTATGACAAACGATAACGACTCGTGTACAATAGCGACTTAGCTAATCAAAAACAAAAGAATTCCATTATACAATAAACCATAACTAACAAAAGGCCTGATGTCATCACAGTCTGCGTGACAAGAAATAAGAAGGTAGAATCTCCTTAACTCTTATCGAATCTCCTTAACTCTTAACTCTTCACGCCATTCCAGGAAGTAAGTCACCGTATTAAGGGGTTAACAAAATGAGAACATATCATGTCACGCTATTTACCTTCCACGGTAAGAGTCACTGTACACTTGTCCTCTCCAAAGTCGTTCTTTACGACACATGTGTAATCCCCTTCGTCTGATTTTTCCACATTCTCGATCTCGAGCTCGGAGAATTCTTCCGCTGTTTCAATCAGCAAGCGTCCCTCATCTGCCAATTTTGTTTTACCCTTATACCATGCCCCGGATGGAATAGGGTTTCCAGATATTTCACATTTGAAGGCGACTGTGTCTCCAACACGCGCTTTCTGTGATTTGGGTGCTTTGTCGATTTTCGCTGGAGCTAGAAAAGAAAGCGACCCTAACTGTTAGGCCTGAACCCTTCCACTTTCAGAGCTATTCATCGTCAAGAATAACTAAGTTTTAATTTTTGCGTTTGTGGACAGAGTATTGAAAAAAGTTGTCTTATGTTGGTTTAACGTTTCACAACTCTACTCACGACTATGAAGACAACATTCGTTGATTGACTCGTTAAACAGTTACCAGTCACTTTAAGGAAGAAATACATATGGAGCTCTTGCCGGCTATCTTTCCATTGCGCTACATAATTATTCAGGTTTCGTGTTAACGAAAGCAAATAACAGCTATTAGGAAAGCAAACTCATTAACGTGTGCTCTCCAAGATAGTCGATCTGTGAAGGACGAATACGGTAATGATCACCATCTAAAGTAACACAGCACCGATTGAGTTTGGTATGAAAAACAAAAGAAGTGACTGAGAGAAAGAAAAAGATGCTAATTTGCAAAGTTAAGATTATGCGCGATTTTGATGTATAACCAATGTCAAAAGGAACAATAGAGCCGTGCCTTGGTTTACTAGTTAAGGGTATGTGTAGTCTCCTTATAAATACAGTAGATACAATATTTGAAAGAGAATCACTCAGTAACGAAGTTATCTAGGTTATGCAAAACATAGTACTTGTTGACATATCTCACAGTCGGGTGCAGCCCTTCAAAAAAACCACCGTCACGGAATTAATACTGTGGCTACTAGTAGCGGCGTGCTTATTGTAAAAAGAAAATCCCTGACATCTCTTGTTACATTATTACAGTTTCAGTCATCTTCACAAGACCGCTGTATTTATTCAGCGAGCTCAAAACGTTCGAGTGTAATACATAGCCCGAATGGATATTTCAAAACAATGTTTGCCAGATAGGGAAATGAAATCTCTTAGTTTGAAAGTAAAGTGTGCACTATAAATTGTGTCGCAAAAGAAATCACCAATAAATGATATAATTTGGGCAGGCCCCTGAAGAAATTAATGGAAAATTTAGAGAAAATCTAATTTTAAGTTATTGTATATATAAACCTAAGAACCGCGATAAAACTAAACCGGGACATTATACATGATATATCAGGTACTACATTAGCGAGACCATCTCGTGTGTGAGAAGAAGACCTTTACAGCACTTTGGGCCTAATTGAAAGCGACAGTTGTACACGCGAGTTCACCTGAATGAACAATAATGTTGGAAAATAATGGCAAATGGCGAGACAGTACCCTTTATTATTTTTAAATCAAAATTTCCACCGCTTAATCACTTTAAACGTTGAGCAATCTGTGAGTAATTTAAGTCGAAGTTACACATTTAACCCTACGTTCTTGACAATGGATCTATCCAACAAAAAACCTCACATACTTGAACAGAATTAAACTAGAGTATTGTTTCAATCTAGCTTGTAAGACAGCTGGAATGAAGGTGCAAAATGGAATGCTTGGAAATGCTAGGAAATAGAAGAACAAGAACAGATGTGCTGATCTTTGATGTTTTACGTGTGCCGGTCTTTTCAAGGAGGAAAAGGCGACCTTTTGTAATGTCTATAAATTGCGTCAATAGCACTCTCAAATATCATTCTAGAACTTACTTTTTTTAGTAGGCATGATGTGCTATCCCAGTACAGCTGGTGTATAAACAACGGTTTTGAAAACACGCAACTCTCCTAGCTCACAAGATCTGCTATCAATTGCTGGAGAGATTTTGACCCATGATCACGCAAAGTTCATTAATTGTTTTGAAAGGTTTATTGAAACGATCTAAATGGCGGCAAAGGACATTTTTGATAACAATAAGGAATGTATGTACACGGACTTTCGAAAACAGCAAGTCACGCACTTTATCTATGACAGCGCACGTCTGTTTCGTAGATATTGGGGAACATCATATCCGTCTTGCTCATTTCCTGGCAAACAGCAGTAAGCCACTGGTGGAAACGTGAAGGTTATCTCGCTTTTTAAGAATCAGAGAACAAAAACTTAAGTATAGTTGAGAACTTGTTATGTTGCAGACATCATTCGGACTTGAGCAAGGTCACTTGTAAGTATCCGGAACTGTTCGCCTAAAAATATGTTTTAAAATGTACTGGGGAATTTAACGAGGGTGAACATACTGCGAGGTACATCAGTGAACAAAAGTAATAACAATTGAAAACTACACATCACAATTCTGGAAGTACATCGTACACACTTCAGTGTAACAAAAGCAAATAGCAGTTATCTCAAGAAACATCAACATTCCCGCACAGGGCGGAACGAATGTATTTATATCGCACTTTTTCCGAGGTTAAGGTTACAATACGGACGCGAGATATTGCAAGCGCGCTTTGATGTATGTAGGGAATCACTAAGTTATTTGACAATTGTTACTAAATAAACTGATAACGAGGATACTGAGTAGATAGAGACGATTATGCATTTGTACCCCTGCCTGTGGTCACCAGAGGAACCACTTAGCAGACCCCTGCACAGGTTAAAACGGCCCGCATTTGAAATAATACACCTTTTCGGAGTTACTCCGAGTAGTGGCTGACGTCGAAATTCAAAATTCAAAATTTCATGTCGCAAAGTACAAAGAAACAAGACGCCTAAAGTCGTTTCCGTGGGATGCGTTGGTCTATGGAAGCATAATGGCGTTCTATCTAGGTAAATGGAACAAAACAAAAACAAAACATCCGCTTGCTTTATCCAGGATTCGACAGGATCGAACCCAGGGTTACAAAGTGCGATAACGTTCCAATGTTTTAATCCAAGATGAAAGTTTAATATTCCAAGATGCTCTTGATACGGTTAAAAATTAATTGCAATGTGTTTCCAAGGTCTCAGAGTTAACATAGTTCCAATGATTATCCCTGATTCCAAGGTATAATAAGTTTACTCATGTCCTGATCCGTGTCCCATTCAGAAGTGCAATCCATGCCGAAAGCGAGTCGTCGATCGACGAGGACAATATTTTCGCGATTTCAACGCCAATCGTCAAGGGTACGAGTTGAAATTTACGCGATTTAACCTCCCATCGTCAAGGAGTTTTCGATAAGAAAAGGAAAAATCTGAACTCTAGCTGTGCTCGGCAAAAACTGGCCAACTCCGAATAGAAAAATCTATGGAAAATCATGGCCCGCAACCAGACGCCACTAAAACCTTATGAAAAAGCTAGACCTAAACAAAAAAGAATCATGAAGGAAAGAAATAATTTGGCTTAGGTCACCTTTCGTGACTTGCCAGTATCCCGAAGGATTTCGCTGGTTAACAAGCCATCCTAAACCACGAGTGGGAAAACTCAAGCGCGACAAATTTGGCAAGAAACGTTCTGATTTCAACTTACCACAGGCATCCCACGGAATAAACGACACCAACTAAGTACTGCAAAAATCGTTTCACTGGAACGGTGACACTAAGGCATTTTGACTATAGACTGAATCAAAAGTTGGAACTACTTTTTTGAAACCACACGAGCGATGGTAACCACGACGACTCAAAAAAAGTAAATTCAGATTCCTCTTAAGATCACTGCCATTGGTTCAATTCGGTCAACTTCTCCAAAGTAGGCCTTTTTTTCTGGGGGTTAAACTCCTACGTTCAGAGAGAAAAAAGCAAATTTGTCGTCTTGTGTTCATGCCTTATAGGTCGCATAAGAAATTTTAACGTCACAGTTGTGCCAGAGAAGAGAAGCGAAATACACTTAAAGTGTGACGCATTTGCAGAATTGTTGTTTTGCCTAATAAACCGTTTGTATTTTTTTTGGCGATCTCTTTGCCCTCGGCGTCGTAATTGTAGTTGCTTAGACACCCTAATGGGCGGCCTAGACGGGCACGCTATGTAATACATATACCTAGTCACTTGCATTTAGCTGTAACTAAGCCTTCATTGTGCCTCTGTATAGCAAAAGAGCCCACTTAAACATGCGACCAAATAAACAAAATAAATTAATCTCTCAGCTAAGTAACTCGCAAGCACGCAAGGGAAAACTCGATGAAAACAACTGAACCGTTGTAAAGATTTCTCAGGCGAAAAGCTAAAATATATTAAAAATGCACGACAATAGAGATTAAACGCAACTTTTAACAAAAAGCTTTACCCTTTATAAAACTCGTAGTTAAAGCTCAGTCGAAACAATTAGACGTGAAAATCAAACAAACCAAACAATTTGAGTTCGTGACTTTTTAAAAAATTTGCAATTCAATATAAAATAAAGTACATTCCACAACAACTATTTCTGCCTGGATGATTGTTACTTAAACTCAGACTTATTTGGCGAACATGACATGAAACGAGACATAATTGGTCAAACTTTTTGAAGGTCATCTTTGGTTGGCATGACGCTCTTAAAAAATTCTAAAAAAGTCCTATAATTTAGATCAACCTTAAAGCATGTGCATGAAATATCTTTGACGCCATCTATAATTTATGTACAAGCTGATGTTTATTTTTCAAATAAGTTAAAGTGGACATGCTTTGAATTAACCTTCGCTCTCTACTCCTGAAGTCAATTAAGAAGGCATGACACAAATAACGTAGTTCTAACTTTTGAGCCCGTGGATGAAATTTCAATGTGTGACCATTCAAATGAAACCTTTTTGGCAGTACTTTCACACGACTCTATTGATAATTAATTATTTCACAACATGAGAATTACAACTTTTTGTTCTGTCATTCTTGGAGGCTAGGAGTAAGGATGCGTCTCCTAAACAACGTGAAACTCACCATTCACTATAAGTTCAGCTGTACAGCTCGCTGTCCCATTTTCATTTGTCGCGCTGCATTTATACTCCCCTTCGTCCATTGCGCTTGTTTCGCTGATCTTCAAGGTAACAAGGTCACCGTCTGTAAGGAAATCGAACCGTCCACCTCTCTTTATCTTGTCGCCATCTACGAACCACTCGATGTCAGGAAAGGGATCTCCTGCAACGCGGCAACGAAGTTTCGCGGGCTGACCGACGCGCACTTCCACATCTTCGAGTTCTTCTGTAAACTTGGGTTGCGCTAAAGGGACAAAACCATATTCCCATATTCAATACTTGATTAATTCTTTGCCTTTTATTTCAAACGATTAAAAGAAGCAGAATACGAAGCAAATAAGAGTTACACAGGTAAAAAAACCGTGACAGAGGATACCTCAGACTGGTTTGAGGGTTTGAATTATAGAAGTTAGCTATATTTATATCACATGTAATCTCACTTTGTTTTAGATCATAACAAATGGAAACCGTTAACTGCTAAATCCGTAATTAGGTTTTTGTTTGCAAACAACAAGTCTTTTATGAGTAGATATTACCCGAAATACCAGCAGACGTAAATATTATCTTGCTTAAATTTAAACTTTCTACTCGAGACCTGCTTGATTTCGGTTATACGATTAGTTTTCGAATTGCATGTGATTGTAAGCTCGACGAAATCCAAACTGAAGGCAAGAATAACTCAAATACTTGTCTACATTCTTACCCAGCGCAAAGCGATAATCTGAAAATTATACTTCGAAATACCTTTGCGAGATCGCCTTCTCGCTCTACGTTCATCGACTTTCTGGTCATTCGCGTTGTAATCGCGTTTTGGCGAAGACCGTTCAGAATAGGCGGATGAAGACCCGTACGTTCTCGAAGAACCGTAAGACCGGGAACTCATTTTAAAGTGAAGTTATGTCACTAACAGCGACCACGATGCAGAAATACCAAACAGCATGAGATTCCAAAAAACACAATTCGCATCAGATATCAGATGATATCGGTCCCCAGAAACAGTACTATAAAATAAATGCCGTATTCGATGGGTCCAGGGATGTTAAAAATTCTTTAGATTAATCAGTGCCAGGTGGAGAGCATGAGGAATTAACATAATTAATATTGCCATTAATTGATGGGCAACCAGCCGAGGAGGTTTAAACAAGGCGATAAAGAGACATACTATCAATTTTGATGCTTCCAAAGAATAAATTACGTTCTTTGTAGAAACAGCAGGGGAACTCAATGATTACGCCTAATTTACGGCCAAAAGTCAACCTCTAAACCTGTGTTCTTTATTTTTTTCTGCTTTTAATGTATTTTTATGTATGTACGATGATGTGCTTTGACTATAAAGGGTAAATTCTCACACTTGAATCTTGAGACAAAATCACTGTGCTCCATGGCAATTAAATGGAAAAAAAGGGATTAAAAGTCATTTGTTAATCCTAAAACAAAGGACTATTTTAAGGCGCGTGAGTACCAATACAAAGAAAATTATTAAAAATGCTTTTGTCTAGGTGAATGGTGAAATTTACTGAATCGTGCGTCACTCTCGCTTACGACCCTCAAAACCCTTCCAATGGCCAAACTTTTATTTCTCTTAATATGACCCTGAATCAATCAAACATACATGAGAATAACGTAGATAATCACCAAAAACGTTGACAGAACCAGTGAGGGAAAACGGTACCAAGACCTTACTGATATCAACGCCACCGCATAGTACCTTATTTCGCAGTCAACTCTCTCTTTTCTTTAGGACTGCTACCGCTAGGGTTAGTCCCCGCTGTTCGTCCTAGCTCTGAGGGTGTCAGTTTTCGTGAGAGTTGATTGCGGTTCTATTATGATGGCCTTTACTGTTAGAATGAGTGAATCTATTAAAATGAGACTGCTGTCTGACACTTTTCAGTGGCATTGCTACCTTTACGTCAGTGTGTTGGTGAGATAATGCTGCTGAGTTTGTGCTGATCATCTTTTCAAGTTAAAAATTAACAGATATCAACATCGGCCGTTTTCACACTGGAGACGGTCTGAGACGGATAACTAATCTTCAAAATCCGTCAAAATTGATGGAAAAACAGATGGATAAAGTCAGGCGGATTGTCCATCCAAACTAAAGACCGTTCTATTTTCAGATTAATACGTATTATCTGTCTGAAGCGTATCATCTGTCAGACGGATAATCAGTCTCTGGAGTGAAGTTTTAGCTGTTTGGGCAGTGGTCTCCCATTCGCTTTGTTTGACTAGAAACAAACTATACAAAACTATCCCACGATATTTTGAATTCTTATCCTCCTATTGCATCAGATAATATTGTGAATTACCTTCCCCCGTTTCCTTAAGCCGCGCCAGCTCCGGTTCAGATGCTTCAGAGCTTAGGTCTTGAGCGATATCGTCTTCTGCCCCAGCCTCAAGCTCCGCCTGGACTTCTGCACCAGGAATTTCCTCATCAAACCCTCGTTCGCGCAACCAGCTCGCTGGAACCCAGCCTTCCTTTGCCTCCCCATCTTTAACAGTCTGTACGAAGTAAAGATCACGACCGGAACGGAGAACTCGAACTTCTTCGCCGCGGCCCATTACTGTTTCGTGGGTTTCTCGTTCTAAAGTTTCCTCAGACAACCGATAGGTGGCACCCAGTTGGATGTTCTGAATAAAATGGTTAACAAAAGTTACAAATGTACTTTACACCATATTGAGTTACAGTCAAGCTGATCACTAATGTCCAGGTTGGCACGCACCTTCAAATTTTGCCATTTTCCTATGTTTGCGCAAAATCGCAAAAATTGAAAGGTTGACCAATTGGCGTAAACAACATGCATGCATTATGGTGTCAAAAATTTTGTTTGTACATTCTCTGATTACAGCCACCCATTGCGGCATCCCGAGGGAGGATGAAGAAGTTAACCTACTTCATATATATTACCCACCCGATACTGCTTAACAGCGGGGATCACCGCAAGAGATTTGCTACGCCCCTAATAGTTCTATATTATAGCATCTTTACCAGCGTCTATAGCAGTTCGTGCTGTATAGCGATTTTTTGTAGCCAATTTATTATGTTAAAGACATTTTTGTGACAAGTGAATACAATTCGTAATTTTGAGCCTTTGGTGTTGGTTTTGACTAACAGTACCCACGCTTTTTACCGAATAAAGCTAAACGTTACACCTGACTTACCATGCCTGGAAGAGGCTCGGGGGAGTCTGGGGGCGTAATGGCCACGTACTGCTTCTCAACCTCAGCAATCAATCGAGAGTATGAAGGACTGGAGATAGTCTCCTTAACAGTCGTCACCAAGTTCCCTTCTGAGAGTGAACGGGTGGGAACCTGGACCGAGAATTCTCCGTAGACAAGCGACGGTGCTATGGTAGTAATTTGTGACTCTGTAAAAACAACATTAAAATCGATAATGGGTCAATCAAAATTAACCAACGTGCAATCAATATATTGTACTTCAATCAAAACTAATCAGTGTCATCAATGATTGTGGCAAACACTTGGCAAACACTAAAAAGAGCAAGTCTGACACGACAGCGTATAAGAAGATTACAAGCAGTCCTACGTTAGCCCCTAGGAGCTATAGAGAGGGGTAATGCAAACAGATAAACTAGTTAGTAAAAATACGATGTCTCAATGAAAGATATATATTAATTTTCCCCATCTGGGTAACGGGATGTGTTATTATTCATTTTGAAGTCGCAGGAGCTCAGTCCATGTTCAATTGGTCGCCTAGGAATGAACAAAAAATAGCAAAAACCATGATGCCAAACGATCACACGAGAGGATCAAAGTATAGTGCTTTGAAAAAAGTATAAGTCCTCGGGGTTGTCGCACATAAAGGTTAAACCGTATTGCGCCATTTCCATTAACGGATTAGAGCTAAAAAGTCCCTTTAAAAGCAGTTGGTATAAACCGTATTGACCGACATATCATCAAAGGGAGAAGTCATATATTCATTAGCTTGTGCAACAGAAAAATGTTCAGGAGAGTTTTCTTATAACGTTTTAAAACAATACCAAAACAGATATTCGGCCCCTTCATCACCCTGAGTCTGTCACGCGACGAACCAGACAACTGTGACTCACCTCCACTCAAATTGAGCAGTCGTTTGATGTCTCGTACCCAGCACTGCTTTGACCACTCGGTCTTTGTCTATAAAGATAAAAGGGGTTGTTATGACAATCCAAAACGGCAAGAAATTAAAGAAAAGATTTGTAACTGGCAAATTCAAATTTTGGTTACAAAAAAAAAACGTCAAACGGGAAGTTGCCACCACGTTCACGTCTCTGCGTGAACCATTGGGTGCTTTCTGATATGGGGCTGTTTTCTCCACCAGTTTTAAAGAACGTGGTGAATGTTGATATTCATCTCGTAACACTAGCAAAGTAGAGATTTACTTCACCAGTCTCTATGTCATGGGGATAGGGGTGATTCCCCAAAAAGGTTGAAGAACTACGCTCCAATGAAATTAATACCCATCCTGTTTTACCTTACTGGCTCCCATGACTCCACTCCCCCACCCCCTAAGGTGTCTCTCCTTTGAGTTGTGTCATTCACAAGGAAGTGATGACGGCCATTGGGTAGTCTCTGTTACACCGTAGGAAATGTAATCCTTCTAAACAATTTAAATTTCGTGTTGCTGGCTATCAAACTGAGCACGGCGTTACGTTTATAAATACAAGATTACCAAGATTAAAGCCACTAATCAATGTTCTCGACTTTGCTGTTTCAGTCGATGTTTCTTCAATCGCTTTGCACTCTACGCTGTTGAATTTCATCAAACTACTCACCTCAAAGGTGTGGAGCACCAGAGCATTAGCTATGGAGGTGCCGACCCAAACCATAAAATGGCGGGGTTCACCCTCAACGTGCTCTGTCAGGCCGACATTTCCACTGGTCAGCTGCAAAGCAGTGGAAAAGAAACGATATTTTAAAACATTTCACAGATAATTCAAAGTGGATAAATCAACATTACCAAATACTACTAGCAGGAGAAGATACCTCAAACTAGACCAAGATTTTTCGGATGCGTAGTCCTGAAATTTCAGGGGAGTCATGAAACCTTAAAACATTTTGCATAGCATGGAAACCATAAAAAGGTCAAAACTTTGCGGAAAGCACATCAGAAAGATGACAAAAAAAAAATAAAACCAAAATAAAAATGTCGAGTGCAAAAGAAGCACATTAATCTACTTTGTTAACCGATTCCTTACCTTGAGCATGTTTTTAAAGATGAATTTCCTTCCTCCTTCTTTTCTCTTGGTATTTACGATTCCTTTTTCAAAGAGAAACAGGTCTCGCTCTTTTCCTTTACCTCGAGCCTTCTCTTCCCAGAACAATACAACTTCCTGAAAACGTCAAAACAAGCATTCATAAACTTTATGTACGACATTTCCTTCGGTGCTCTTCCCATTCAACGATCGACCACCACGATCTGTTATCCATACTGAAGCAAGCCACACTGATCGGGCGCATTAAAGCGGTCACCGCAAAAGGTAAGGTAAACGGAACACAAACTGTGACGGTGATTAGTAAGTGAAAAAGAAGAAAAATGGGCACTTCATGCAATGTATCTCTAGAGTGTGTTAGGCAATGTGATCTAGAGTGTGTTAGGCAATGTGATTCAACCTTCAAAATTTTGAACCAAGTTGTTTAATCCCGACTTGCTCTTAAACTGGGTTAACTGCTACTGGGTTAACTTGCTATTTTAACTAACCCTGGATTTGCGTTTATCGTCCTTCAACAATACGGCCTCGGTCTGAGATGACTTGCTATGAAAACTGGTTGTTTTGCTCACATGCAGATACTCTTACAAAACCGACAATAGGCATCCTTGTCTCAGATTAATTTGCACGTGCAAAACAGCTTTTCAACAAGGATTTTACGTTTACTTTAAATTAATTTAAAATTTAACGAAATTTAACAAAATCTCTGACATGCTTTCTTCGACTTTAATGTTTAAACTATACCTAACATTAGTCGTTGTTTATACTTTTTAGACAATGGTTTATTTTTCATCTCTCCAATTTAGGCGAGAGAAAAATGAAAAAAGCGTGTTTAGTTAATATTTCAAATATTCGTACTCACTGAGAGCCAATATGACTACATTTTAGTCAGTATTACTGTCATTAGGTGTTTATCACTTATTTTCTCACTTTGCTGTTTAAATGAGATCTTCACGAAGCTGGGTTGAGTATTTTTATTACGCTGTTTCAGAAGTAACACTGCCCTCCGCCAGATCTTGATCGAGCTGTAAAATATTAATATAAAAATTATGTAAAATGTTCAAGTAGAGGAGTTTAAGCGTTTGGGTGATGGCCACAGATGTTTAATAAAAATGACCCACTAATACTTAAGCAAAGTAAACTTTGTTGATCTCAAAGATAGATGTTCTGTCTTGCAAGCTTGATACAAATTTACTTTAATTTCGTTTAGGAGATGAAGGGAGTGAATGAGGACCGAAAGCTCTTTCTGCTTTCAGCAAGCTGATTTATGTTGTTAGAACGAAGCTGATGTTGTTGAAAAAGATCTCAGCAGTTTTTTTAGATTGCCTGCCGTGTATCCAATTCCTACCTGTCTAATAAGTCTGCCAAGGTCTGCAAGTGGAACTTCTCCCTGTTAAAGTACAGAAACAACTTTCAATGAACACTTTCGTTATCCAATCATAATCAGTTTTTTTCTGTTCTGTCAAATGTCGATAGGCAAAGGAACACATGTAAAGTAGCTGTCGCCCATAAGCACGCAACTAACGGCAAAGGGAGACAAAGCAAGATGACCGAAGGGTTGGTTCATTCACATTAACAGCTCCTGTCCAGCACAACCTGGGACTCAGAGGAGAAAAGCCTTGACTTACCTGAAAAAACATATGATCCCAACTGCCAACCAAGAAGGGGGACGGCGGAACAAAAAAATTTGTCTTAGGTAGGGCAACGAGGAGCCAAAAAAAAAAATAAATACACACAAAACAATGCGCATGCCCGAAATGTAAATCCCTGGATCCACCCGAACCTTCCAGCTTACTGTGATTAGAGGGAATCTCATTTAACGGTGGGTCAGCTGGTCAAATTGACACTTAGTCAGTTGGGCAATTAGTCTCTCTGTCAATCGGTGAGTAAGTCCGACAGCGAGGCAGTCAGTCAGCTTATTATCCACTCGGTTGGTTCACTAGCCAACTTCACGTTCGTTAAAATCGACAGTTAGCCAGTCATTCCCGTTGTTCGTTCAGTCAGTCAGTCCTTTAGCCAACCAGTCAGCCTTCAGGCTAATCAGTTGTCCATTCATTTAGGTACGTAAATCGATATTTAGTTCCAGTTAACCATTTCGGTAAGTCTATATGTTTCTTTGTTTTCTCGGTCGCACCGAGCAATTAACGACACCCAGCCTACAATCTTCTTCCAGATGTTCTTGACCCAAGCAACAGCAAGTGTAAAAATAGCCCATTTCAAATTTTTAGCATATTACTTACGTGGTAGTTTTCTATATGGGACTTCTGTATCGCTTCATTGGCTCGTTGAGAGATGCTGGATAAAAAAATGAGGGCAGCCTGCAAAGAATTTCAAATTATACGTAAGTCTGACAGCATTTTGAAGTCAAATTGGGACTTAATAGTGACTGTGAGGATGACTGCTTAATACAGGTCGACTTAATACAGGTTTGGCTCTATTTCTTTCCACTGCGACTTTTCTCACCTCAAAGTCTGAGTGCTTCAAATTCGCCCGCACTGTAAACTTGAGCAGCTCCTTAAAAAAGACAAATAAGTAGTGAAAAACAAACCAATCAACAAACATACAAGGAAAGTAAGTAATTATTGTTCTGACATGTAGACTCTCACCTTCAGATACAGAACGTATTCACTCAGTTGCCGGGCAGGTTTCGTTAGATACTCAGAAAGGTGCCTTTCGTCTTTTGTGTCTTCTTTGAACTCCTGTTTACAAAAGTTAAAAAAAAATACGACTCAGTTTTGTTTGAAAGGTTTCAAAACCAGATGCTAATGCGGCAAAGTATCACAGAAACCACAATTGCAACATGAACCACTTACCGCCCAAAAGTCGCGCACTTGTTCCTTCTCCAGCGCTTCATTAGCCAGCGGTCTACTCTCAAGGAACTTGACGTACATCTCAAATTTGGGTTTCTACAAAAACCATATCACATTCTCATGGACGTTATTTTCAAAAGAAAAGTAAAGACAGACGAAGATATGACGTTATATTAAGCACAAGGCGGCACGTTTCATCACAATATCAATTACCTCGAACCTCATCCAAAATACCTCGCTGCACCTCGCACTGTAACTCTCTTCTCTGAGATTGATATGTGATGAAACAGTGCGTTGTGTTTAATGCATGACTTGAAATTCTTAACTCATCAACAAGAATAGACAGGTGAACAGCACGACTTACGTGTCTCAAGATCACTTTTGGTAAGTCATCAGGATTCTTTGTGCAAGCTTCGAGTTCATGTACGAATTGTCTGCAATTAAAAATGAAACGACCAACAGTTATTTATAACTACACAGTTTAATAATACCACCGTAACGCATATCAAAGAAAATCAAGAGTACGTTAAGAGTCGACTGTATCACACAGCTCATCACCTTGTGTGAAAGCCATAGATATCTTTTACGTTGGCGAACACCACGTCTTTTTGAGTAACAACCTCTTCAGGGATGTCATCTACCTCAAGCTCAGCCAAGTGGCACTAGGAAGAGGCAAAGCAGACAGGTTAACGTGAAATTTTTGACAGCAGTCCAGAATGGACCACGGTGGTGGTAAAATTGGCGACAAAATTAGTTGAGACACTTTGCCCCAAACAACCTTTCTGACGATTTGCCAAATTAAAAAAAGAAAATTAAGCTTTCCCTCCCCCACCCCCTCCATGCAATGTTGCGCTACTGTTCGAGCTACCTGTCGAAAACAATCAACCCCGCAACTTTGAATGCAAGTCGGGGTGGGGGGGAGGGATTGTATTGCTCTCCAAAGTTACAACATTTGAAGACAATAGAGTGGTTAAGCTTCACCTTAGCGTCGAACGAAAAACGCCACTTTGTACCACGTGATCAGGTTTCGCATTTACTTGTCGTTTACTGTTCATTATTTCTACACACAAATGAGTAGTTTCACGCAATATTTTATCCATATGAATTGCTTTAAGCAGTTTTTATCTGTTTATTTTCTATTTTGAGAAATTCTTAACTTGAATCTGACGTTTGCCGTTTTCCGTATACGTGAAGCTTAAACTCTCTGATGTCTCATCAGTTTTGACGCCAATTGCATGCGCCACGTTTTACTAAAACTTCCGTCTCCAATGAGATCGTATGAAAACTCACCTCTTTAAAAGATCCTTTGGGCAAAAAAAGTAGCTTTAAAGTATCTAACTCAAATTATCGTCATGAAAATTCGCTCACTCGAAGGTAACCCTCGATTGGGTTTCCTTTCTTGTAGACCGTCTTCAAATGGTATTTTTGGCAATTAACATTACTGGGTCTTTAACCTACGTTATGTATTCCTTGCGGAATTCAACGAAACCCTAGGTTTCTTTCACCTCCTTACGATAACCGAGGCCCAAAATTTGTGTCGTTATTAGTTATTTCATTATTATTAGTCATCAGTTATTAATTGATATGATCAGTTAACCACTATTTTCATTCTAACCAAACAGCATTGACAAGAAATACGGGACTTACCTCAACAACTGTGCGGAGATCATTAACGTATTGCTTTTCAGACTCGACCAACTCACTAATCACGCGTCTACAAAGAGGGATAATGAGTGAAATGTTAATATAATCAGTCGAACGGTTGTCTGGAAAATGTAACGCTATATCACTGATAGAAACGTTTGGGAGCTTTTAAGCATTCAGCTTTTTATGAAGGGTCCGTTTAACAAAATCTGAATGGTGTCGAGACGCATTTCTGTGATACTATCTGTAATGCCGTACAAGTAAGTTCAGTATGAGTCTTAAGTGCATAAAAATAAAACGAAATGAATAGGAAACCCTCGATCTGTTATTACTGAGTATTATTCCTAGGTGTACTGTTAAGCTGCGATCAGACGTTTTTTTTTCTTCTTTTTTTCTTTTCCTCTCTAAGGAGACAGACAGTGAGATAACAAATAGGGAGAGCATGATCGCAGGCAAGGTAACTGTTTATTGTGTTTCCAAAGGAGAGATGACGACTCCTTGTCGACGAAATAATCAAGCAAAAAAAATCTATTTTTTGTCTAATGCTAATTCCGGGTGAATCTCCCAAATAATAAAATCCACTTGATAAGAAAATGAAGTTCTTACTCTCGGTGATGTAGTGCCTCCTTCTCTTTGCCCTTGGCAGACTTTGGGGCCTTCTTGACATCCTCATCTGGAGCCTTAATAATTAAGACCCTTGGTAAAAAGCCAACAGCTCCAGAGGTGACAACACAAACCAAGAAGCTTTCATAGCCAATGTCATCAAGGATTTCTAATGAGTCCCCTTCATTCACAGACACTTCGCCAGGGGCCTTGGCTTTGTAGTTGGTTATGCAAACGAACCTCTCCTTTTCAACCTGCAAAAACAACATTAATAACAATGTGGATTAACCAACAGATACATAAGAAAATAAGAAAACTTAAAAATGGAAAAAGTGGAAGCATTTTCACCAAGTTTGCTGAAAAACGTAAGACGAGATAGCGCTCATACTCAACTGACGCTTACAATTTGATTCCAAGCATACCAATCAAATTTATTTAAAAGCTGCTTTGCTTTACGTTGCTGTAATAATCGGTTTTTCATGTTTTGTAAGAGGGTTCTTACTTCTGAGTCTGTTGATTTAAATCTCTAGTAAAACCATTTAAATCAAGTGTACATCTATGAGCAGTACTTTTATTTACTGTAGTTTAATAAGCTGCACCTGGTCGTGCTAATTCAACATTTCACAAAATGAAATTCAGGGTCGGTATGTTTCTTACGTTTTACGGAAGGCAGCTCAAAATGAAATCCTTAACTCTTTAAGCCCTAGAATTGATCAGCATCAAATTTCTTCTTGTAATATAAAACAGAATGGTTATGAGAATTGAGGACATTATCAGACAAGGTAAAATTCCTTAATATTTCATCAGCTTCTCTCCACTAGAGTTATGTATCTAATAAAGAGGGGCACCAGATGAGAATTTAAATAATGATCTAAAGGGATTAACAGGTTAACATCACTTACGGGTGTGGGTATTCCTGCAGTTTCATCTTCCCTGAAAAGCCAAGAGAATGACAATTTAAGTACAAAGCATATAGCAGAGCTTCATCAAGAGAAACCTAAAGAGAATTATACAATGGACCTCTACCGCATTCGGGGAATTCAGAGGCTTGGGTGGACAATTTCATACAGATAACTTCCACCCCAAGCCTGGAGTAAGTGCCTTTGTTCACAGGAATGCGGGCACCGTCTACTGTACCAGCATTAACTGGAAAGGTAACCATACAAAGCCTTTTGACATGACGTCAGGTCCACCATGTTGGTGTCCCAAAACAGTAACACGGCAGCGATATTAGTTTCGCAAACCAGTCCTGTGGGAGTTGAACTCTTTTCTGAAGTACACGTTTTCTTTTGTGGCATTAAACCCCTTGTTGTCAGTACCCCTTCGGTACTGAAAACAAAATGTCGGGTAAGTGTTGAGGGTCCGTAACTTCAGTTCGAGACTTGATTGTGCAGATTTAAAGTATTGTGAGTATCATGGATACTTAAATAAATGTTTGCATTTTTCATTGATTCTTGGGAAAGGGGGATATTGGGAATAGTCAGTACAATGCGTTTCACTCTAACTTTCGCAGATTTAAATTAATAATTTGGAATAAGTCACCCTCCCTTCTACCTCGACTTAACCACTCTGCGTTAAACACCCAAACTATAATCTATTTACCCTTCGTTGTCTTTCTTCAGACATGTGTGTCGCACAAATCCGATTTCTGAGCCACGTGACACTCGTCTAACCAACCAGAAATCAGGACGGCTTGTGTCAAGGACTTCAACTTTGTCACCCTTCTTGAGAAATTTGTTTCCAGTCTCCTCTGAGTAGAAGTCTTCAATGACGGTGTAAAGTTTGAGTGTGAGGACTTCTTCAACTCGAGACAGGCCTGAGCTTTTTCGAGGCGGTTTTTCTTTGGGAGCAAGCGCGTTTTCATCCGTTGCTAGAAAAAAAAACCTTACTTTCAATATAATGTTCCTTACGGGCTAAAGATGGTATTTAGACACTGGGGAACAGATCTGCAGGTCAAACCATCGCGGAATTCAATATGAAGCTTCAGGAAAGTAGTCAGAAATCTGCCTTTAAACCTGTCTGAAGCAACCAACAAGACATTAACCTAAGCACTACAGAATGTAAGTAGACAGCTTAAGCAGCGGGCGTTCATGAGGTCACAAACGCCGACCGAAAGCTACCGTGTATATATTGCACATTTCGTTACGTCCGATGAGGTCAGGTACCCGACGCCAGAACGCCACTTTTGAAGTTCAAGTTTGCGTTCGGATAAGAATTGCGTGGTAGTTCCCAAGTAATTCTAGTCCGGGTGCAACCTTACGAAAGTCCGTGACCTCAAAAACTGATTAAACTGATTAAGCTGTCTACTATTTTACTCCTACTTTAGTTGACTCCCACCAGGTGTTTTGCTTAAATAACCGTTCACGCACCTTCAACAAACAGATGAGAACTTGAAGACACATCTCCATAGTCATTGCTGGCGGTGACCTTATACTCTCCAGCGTCCTTTAATTTTCCTTCAGTTATCAAGATGGAGTGAAGGTTTTCTTCCTCTAACACTTTAATGTGCGGAAATCGTACATCCGTGATTTCTTCACCATCTTTGTACCAAGAAACTTTTGGAGTTGGTTGTCCCAGCACGCGCACATCAAACCTTGCGGCGCTTCCATCCTCGATAGAACGATCTTTCAACGGGGCAGTAAATGAAGGAGGTTCTCCTTCAGATTTGGATTTAAGTTCTGTGGTAAAAAAAATACAAATTATATACCAGAACAAATTAAAGAAACACAAACAAACAAAATGATAATTTTGTTAACGGTCCATTCAAACTAAACAAAGAAAAGCCTTCCGGCGACAAATATTTTTTGCTCCACTATTCTATATCGTTCTGATATTTCAAAGCTAAAAGCTTAACACTCAACAGTGAAGACACCAGAAACCTTTAAATTCAAAGAAAAGGACGACTGCAAACACGAGATGTTCTCCAAACAAAGTAGCGCGTGCGCGTGAACCAACGTCATTTAGGCAGGGGGTCAATTTAATAAAACTTTTACAAGTGTACCTTACAAGAGTAGCTATTGTTTTCAGACTCTACAACAATGGCTCAATTGTAAATTAAACCTGTAAAAGTTTTATTTAATTGACCCCAGGAAAACGCGAGAGCCGCCGTCACCCTACCACGGGTTTGATCGAAAACGTGGTGTTGGAACAAAATATCAAAATTTTATAAAAATTATCATTTTGCAATTGGGAGACAGAGTTAGACACTTATGTTTCACCTTTAACAGTTAGCCTTGACTGACATGCCACAGAGCCACCCATATTTGACGCCACGCAACGATACTCGCCCTCGTCCTCAACGGCTGCAATATTTATAAGCAGTGAGTAGGCCCCAGTCTCCGTGATAAACTTCACTCTTGTGTCCTCTTTCAGTTGCTCGCCATTCTTGTACCACGTGACTTCCGGTTCCGGTATTCCTGTTACTTTGATAGTCAAATATACTGTATCTCCCTCGGTCACTTCATGGTTCCGCAGCTCTTGTTGGAATTCAGGAGAGCAAACGCTGTCACGTGATCGTCGGCGTTCCATCCGGGCATTCATTTTCTCTAGTTGCTCATCATCCTGTGATGAAGACTCTGACATCGACTCTAAAGTAACAAGAGTAGCAAATAAATAATTAATTAATTAGTTAAGGTTCCAAGCAATAAATAAAAAATATCTAGCTAAGGATATTACCTTCTACTAGAACCTCAGCCGAGCAGGACGCGATACCCCAGTTATTAAGCAGAACGCATTTGTAAATTCCTTCATCTTCATAGTCGATGGCACGGATGTCTAGCGTATGGGTAGATCCATCTGAAGACTGGCTGAATCGGGGCAGTGATCGGATCAGGTCGTTGTCTTTAAACCACTCAATGTTATCGATAGGCTCTGGACCGGAAATCACCTGCAACAAAAACACGGACTTGGCGTATGAGCGGTATATTTCATGTGGACTTTGAGAACCTTTCCTCAAACTTATGTCTAATTTGTTAGCATAAATATAAAAATAGCTCTAATTCAACCAAAAGAAAAAAATCCTGCAGCATTCTGAAAGGTGTGCTCACACGATTTCGTCGTACAAATACACTAAAAGGAAGGCAGATCAACTAGACTAAAAATCTACTGTTTGGGCTGACCAAGCGAGTTAATGAAAAAGCGGATATTGTTGGAAGCAATAATTTACACTATGAGGCAAAAGAGTTTCTTACTTGACGTTGATCAAGGGGCAAGGGGGTGGGGGAAGCGGAATAAGCAATTCAAGCATGATTTGTTTTCGCGTCCCTAAACTGAGAACCATTTGCATCTGTTTCAATGAAAGTACATTACACAATTCTTGTACCTAGTGTTACAGCTGTACGTTTACCTGAAGGAAGATATTGTCTCCATGATTGATTTCTACGTTTTCCAACGGAGTGACAATGGTGGGCTTTGAGCCACTTTTTGACACCACTGGGCGTTTGGTCAGGGGTAATCCCGGGGAAGCCCCCACGGGGCTTTCTGCGACGGACTCCGATTCTAAAACAAAAAAGTTTGCTGTGACTACGTTGAGAGTTTGAACCGTAACAACGTTGCCTATGGCAAACGAATTTGCGATAAATTTGCAATGACTACAAATTAGCATCCACTGTGGAGTGGAGCGAAGTGGAGACTTTATTTACAGAGGGTTACACTTGATAGTTACAGGAAAAACTGTTAAGCTCGGGACCCTCTAAAGTAAGCAAAAACAAAAGGAAAGGTGTTGAACACGTCTTGGTACAGCAAGTATAACTAAGACGGGTTTTTCCTACAGTCACGTACTGAACTGCTACGATAATTTTAACTTGGCGTTCCAGGACTAGACCATTCACTCCTCTTAGCTCTAATCTTCCGATATGTAACTAATCTTCAACTTTGATTCTGGCTCCTACATTTCCACACCAACATACGCATTCACACTACAGCGGTTTAAATTCGTTGGCGGTCATTTCGTTTCTTCTCATCAACTTCACGCTTAATAACAAGTGATATCGTAAGGAGAAGATCGATGTTGGTCACTTTAGGTGACTAAAAGGGTAAAAACAAAAAGAAACATACATACCTTCCACCGTTATCTTGGCCTCGCAAGACTGTGTCCCAGCTTTGTTGGAAATCTCACACTTATAGATTCCCTGATCTTGAGGCTGCACCTCAGATATCTTAAGAGTGCAGTGCTCTCCATCGGAAGACATTTTCAAGCGTTTTCCGTACTTAATCGGCTCGTTATCTTTAAACCAGCGTATCTGCAATGGCTGGCTTCCAGTCGCAACCACTTCGAGCTGTGCTGTAGAGTTCTTTAAGACACACAAGTCACTGCACTCTTGGACAAATTCAGGTGCCATTTGAGATAGTCGGCTACAATAAATTGTATGATACAACCAATAAGAGAACGAGCTTGATGAGGTTACGCCTTTCTTAGCCCTCAGTTAAAGTTATCAATCAGCTATAGATCGTCTACTCATGACCGCACGGCGGTCATGTTGTTATACCTAAACAGTCCTCTTGGTTTTTTCCCCAAGAAATTAGCATAGTTGCTGCTTACGTGAGTGACAACAATCCATGGTATTGGTGTCAACCCCTCGAAGGGATAGTGTACACCCTTAAATTTACTATGATGGTGTGCCTCTAAGACTCTGGACCTGTTCCAGAGAGATAGAGATGAATTTGCGACCCTGTTACAGAACGGAATGGACATGGCAGGGGCCTGGACAGCATACTCGAACTGTTGCTCAATAAGGGCTCTAACAATTTCTATAACTGGTAATTCTCTCTCTCAATAAAAAACTGCAACAGAAACAATAAAAAACAAAAAGCACCTACCGTTGGTTCATGATCGTTTGAGGAACTTTGACCTTTTCTGTAAATGTGGAATCAAACAAAGCACATTATATAAACCTTGTTCAGACATTGATACTCAACGAGACATTTTTGCTTCCCTTTTTTCCACGGGCATTGTGCGGAGGAGAAAAGAGAGAAAATAAATAACAATTTTCAGTCCCTCAATTGACAGACGTCGAACTTATGACCTTCGGGTTACCACTCCAAATGTTCTACCACTGAGCTAAAGGAGAATCGCGGGAGCAAAAAGCTATCACACGAGATTCATGTGACAAACATTCCGCATAGTGCTAGGACTAGTATTAGGTGAAGAATTTGCCCAGAGTTGCATAAATGCGATGGTGAATTTTAAGTCATGTGAATAAAAGAGATTAATCTTTCTTTAATGAGTGATACGGGCTACTTGGGAAAATCAGAGTTCTCCAAACAGGGGTTCGAGCCTAAGGCTGTTAAACGTACAAAACTGGAATTTAGTCGCAAAGGAAACATCCTCACTTGGGTGCAAAAATAAATTCTAGAGCCTTACACTGTACTTCGAAATTAAAGGGACTGGTTCACGATAATGCGCATGCGCGCCGTTTGTCTCTTCAGAATAAATTTGTTGGGTC